>JAXGGA010007917.1:0-59800 GCA_038373865.1 Uloborus plumipes
TTTAGGCACCCTCCTCTTTTTTCCGAGCTTGGGACCGGCATAGGGACGAGACAAGCTCCATCCTATGGCAGAGTTGACTGTCAGGAAACTCGTGTGGTTTGAATTTTGTCATTTTTTTCTCCATTGTCAAATCCAAAGCATGTAGCTCAGTAAAAGTGGAGTATGTCTATATAAGTTAGGATGATTAATTTTTCTTTCTTTTGTATTTTATTAATGTCTGTTCAATTATTTTCCAGCTGGAGTCGTAGTGGACACAAACTGTTTAGTGCTTCTACAGATAACAGGGTGAAAATGTGGGAAGTGATGACCGGAGAATGCCTGTTTGAATATCGGTTCCCATCTCCTGTCCTCAAGGTGCAGTTCCACCCCAGGAATGAGTGAGTTAGCTTTTTATTTCTCTTTCTTCAGCTCTTAATATAGTATGAATCCCCGCTTCGGAATCCGGAAATCTGAAAACCCTAAACCAAGAACATTTTTCTTTATGTTCCCTCCAAATTTTTTTCTCAATTTCTTCATATTTTTATGATATTGAAAATTTCATAATATTAATAATCAGCTATTAGTTTAAAGCAGTAAGTAACCGCCCCTAAGCAAGGGCTAAGGCAGAAACTTGCAATACACCGCCAACTTGTTCATTCCAACTATGGACTGCAGTTTCGTGCTTACTATGCACTCATCAGCATGGTATAGGAATTAAACAAGCTGTAGGCAAAAATCCTCTTATAGAGCTAAGAGAGCCAACAAAAACTGGTTGCTAATGTGAAAAGAAACTGCAGTCCATGGTTGGAATAAACGAGCTAGCATTGTATTGCATACAGCTATTAGTTGTTGAAAACCCCTGTGGCAGAATTTTTTTCTACTTTCCTCGACAAATTTTCTGGAACCAATTTCTTTCTGCAATACTAGAATATCCTTCAATAATAAATATATAAGCAAACTTTTTATAGTAATTAAAAGCTGATTATATTTATAAAGTTAACATCAATACTACATAGCTTCATGGTTTTTAAAACTAATGCCCAGTTATACGAACGTCAGCACAGTAAAAAATCACACACAACACTGTGCTGCAAAGTTATTGCAAATAAAATTATTTCACTTGATTTTTTACTGTCTAACTAAAAATTTTCAATGATTTTTCATCCCTCTTATGGATATATTTCTACTATTTCTTGATACTTTGATGCGGCTAGTCTTTTGCTGTTTCAAACATTCAAGGGCGGATCCAGCTCCTGGCTAAGGAGGGGGTCATTTTCAGATAGGGGGGGGGGTCAAAGTGCAATTTTTGTGCAAAAATGGGGGGGGTTTGGCAATTTTTTCGGAATATAAGTCCCAAAAAGGCAATTTTTTGCTATATTTGGTAAGTTAAGGGAGGGGGATCATGACCCCCATGGATCCGCGCCTGCAAACATTAAGGTACAAAAATATTTTAACAGGAACAATAATAACAGGAATTAGGATTTTTTTCACAGAAGAATAATCTGTTAAGACTGTTTTCCAGAATGCTTTTACTGCTGAATGTTTTATTTACTTATTTTTTCAGTTTTTCTTCCCAACCACAAAAATCTTTCTGCACAATGTCTCTTTGATTCTGCGACAATGTCTCCGTGTCAGTAACTTTCTGCCACAGGGTTGAAAACCTACCATTTACAGCTTCTTTTTATGCTTCATCGATGCCGCATGTCACGCTTAGTAGCGTCTTGGTGGAATTGTGCTGTGATCTTTTATCATTGGCTTTTGGTTTACAATATTGCAGCGGTCGGCAACCTTAATTGACTGGCGATCTACTTTTCAAGATCAGCGAACAGTGCGATCGACTTAGGTGAGAGGGGGAGGGGACAGACACGATAAAGAAAATATTGTAATTTTTACACTAAGATACGTTAAGGTTGATACCAGATAAATATAATATTTTCAAAAAACACTATTAATAAAAAATGCTATCAAATTTTAATAAAGTACAATTTTGTGAAGACAATACATATTTTAGTTTACTTACGAAAAACGTAGTCAATGAGAAGGCTGATTTTCCATATTATTAGCAAGTTTTTTGATGTCCGGTGCGTAATTCGTGCAACTCAGTCGAATGCAGTCATCCAAATGATCGTCGGTCAATCTGTTTCGGTACTTGTTTTTGATGAATTTCATGCTTGAAAACATTGACTCGCACAGGTACGTTGAGGAAAACAAAGCTTTTACTTTTAAAGCCGCACTTGAGAGCATGGGGTACTTTTCTTTGGGCACGAACGACCAAAATTGTTCACACGCTTGATCTCGCACTGATTTCAAAGTGAGGTCGTTCTGCATTGTAATTATTTCATTTTCAGCGCTTGGTCCATCATAATGAAAAAGATTTTCCATGTCTAACGATATGTGCTCAGGGTCTAGAGGTGTGAAAGGGTTGGAAATAAATTGAGCAAGGGCTTCTAAGTTTTTAAAGTCAAGAAAACGGTCTTCAAATTCTTCTTGAAGCTTGCTTAATATTTCACTATGTTCTTTATATTCAGTGTAAAGATCGAGATTTTTTCCTATTTGTTCCTTAAGAGTGGGGAAATGTTTTAATTCGCGTCGTGCTAGATTTTTTCTCCAAATTTCCAGTTTCGCCATGAATGATTTTACTGCAGAAATCATGACTAGGATGTCCTTGTTTTTGCCCTGCAGTTGCACATTTAGTTCGTTAAGTTTTCCAGTAAGATCGGTGAGGAAACTTAAGTTAGTAAGCCACGCTGGATCTTCTAAATTTGAAGCATCTTCACCGCGTTCTTTCAGAAAAGCGATTATAACCGGGAGCAGTTCGTAAAAGCGGTTGAGGGTTTTTCCTTTGCTCATCCAACGCACCTCGGCGTACAGGAGCAACTCGCCGTACTCATTTTCCATTTCTTCGACTAACTGACGAAATTCTCTTCTTTGTAAGGCGTGTGCCCTAATCTTATTTACTAATTTCACAACGTCTTTCATCACGCTGCTGACATTCAAAAATTTCCCGCAAAGTGCTTGCTGATGAATGATACAATGGTAAGCCACGAATTCTGGGAACATTTCGTCACTTCGACAAAGAGCTACAAAGCCGTTATGTATTCCTACACAAGCCGGTGCTCCATCAGTTGTTATACTCACTAATTTTTGTACAGGAATTTTTTCTAAGACAAGATAATTTTTCACGGCCGAAAATATGTCTTCTCCTCTAGTACGTCCTTTCAGTGGAATCATTTTTAGAAATTCTTCTTTAACGGTAAAATCGCTGAAAGCCATTCGAGTGAATATAGCTAGTTGAGCTGTATCACAAATATCATTTGATTCATCCACTTGCAATGAAAGGTATTGGCATCTGTCTAAGTCCGATTTCAACTGAGAAATTAGCTCTTTGGACATTACTTCTGTCCGACGTGTGACTGTCCGAGAAGAGAGTTGCAGTGAGTTTATGGCAGACATTATTTCAGACTTGTTTTTGAACCCATCAAACAAATGGTTTGCTGCACTGAGAAATGATTCCTTGATATATTCTCCGTCTTCATAAGGTTTTTTCCTCTTCGCAATAGCCAGTGAGACTTCGAAAGAGGCAAGAGTTGCTGCTCTGTGCTTTTCAGTAGGCCTTGTGAAAGTCATTTGCTGAAACTGCAACTGGCTTTTAAGTTGTTTCAACTTTTCTTTCTGCAAGTCCGTGTTGTTGGGGAAATCTATATCCATCTTAGGGCGCTTTTACACTTGACGACACGACACCGACGAAAGTCGGACGGTAATACTGCAACGATAAGTACGGTGTCGTGTCGTCTATAGCACTGCTTTTCCACTTAAACGATATCGTTTCTCCAAACGGGTCATTTTCCACCGCATTTCATTTCGAAACAGCACTGTGTTCGCACGTATTTTTACTGGCTGCTCAATTTAACAGATTACGACTACTATATTTGCTTTACTTCCGGAGAAAAAGAAAACAAATTAAGAGATGGTATTGGGTGCACGATATTTTTAAAGAAAGGTACATTATAGGCGAGTTTTATACACTTTTCAAGAAATTGTAAAACGATTTTAGGTGATTTTAAATATTTTTACTAAATTTACAAAGAATAGTAAAAATTTAAAATCTGGACAAGATTATTTAACCCAAGTAGTTTAATCTAAAGTGTATAATACATTTTTATAGTTACGAACAATGCTCTTTGAGTTTACCTGTTTCTTTCTTGTCCGTAGAAGATTTGCCGTCATATTATTCATCTAAAAATGTAAAAACTTCTTCCAATGCTTTTTCCTTGTGAATTTTGTTTTTGTATAAAATATTTCGCTTATCCCATAGACACGGTAGCTGCTCAATTAATTCACACTAAACGGGCACGTCAAACTTGAATGCCATGACTACTGTGTTGCTCATCGAAGAAAGTTCAGAATGAAAATTTAATCTTTTTTGAAGCATTAAAAGTCGTCTGCGCTACAATTAATGAAACAAAGTATAAAATAAAATGATTAAAATCTTTTATTGCTTCATCTTTTATCAATCGTCTGCAAATTGAAGTTTATATTTATTAATGCAGAGATGTCGAATTTGAACGCCATTGCTATATGTCGAAGAAAGTAAACAGATGAATGAATGTCGTCCCGATTTTAAAGGCGAGACGGCTGCTATCCGACACGAATGGGACGACAAACGACGGCGTTCGGTCGGAGACGACACAATCGTCCTAGAATCGGGAGATGGAAAAGCGCATAGCATATTTTAATGCATTTTGCGTGCTCCAATGTCGGATGACGACAATCGCTTACGATTTATCGTTGCCGTGTCGGTAAGTGTAAAAGCGCCCTTAGGGTGAACTGTCTTAAAATGTCTTTCGAGATTACCCTTCTTTTGAGGGCAACAGTGCCCTTGCACAATAAACAAATGCACTTGTCTTTTACTTCAGTAAAAAAGAAATCATTTTCCCATTCAGGATGAAAATGGTAAATTTTCGGCCGTTTACTCAAACTCATATTGAAAACACCGTACTTCGGATCGCACAGAATAAAGCTTAAGACACAATGTTTGCGCTAATACTCGCTGGACTTCAAATCAATTGTATCTCCTTGAAACAGGACTCACCCACTCAGTTCTAGGGGTAGGGAAGTTGGGGATAATCCACGGGCGAGTCTATATTCATGCGCGCTGGGTGCTGCTAACATTCTTTCCCGAAAATTCTCTCCTTTCGAATCACTGAGCACAGCAGGTGTGCGGGTGAACTGCTTGCTTATTGTCTAGTCCCCTCTTAGCGCCCCCCTACTGCTTCACACATCGCGTCTTCGCGTTAGTGGTTTGTTGAACTATTTCTAAAATTTAGAGGGGAAAAAACTGAAGAACAAAAATGAAAAAATCCAAATGCAGTCGCGATCGACTGGAAATAGTCTCGCGATCGACCGGTCGATCGCGATCGACTGGTTGCCGACCGCTGCAATATTGCTTTTTTCCCCCCTCACTAGTACACTATACAAAGCATATTGAGCAAAAATACAAAGTTATTTTTGGTATATTCTTTTTGATGAAAAGCTTGGGGGAAATTGCTTTCATTGTGTAGCAACTTAGTGTCCGCTTTTGTCTTTTCTTTTTTCATCTGAATAAATAAATAAATAATTAAAATAGTTAGAAAGAAAGAAAGAAAAATTAAAAAAAACATAACTATTTTAAAATTGTCATCTCGAAAGTAGCCTTGAAATTCTGTGCAACGGTGATTTGATAAATCCGTATACTGAAAATATTTTTTGACTTATACAAGATTAAAATATGAAATTTGTTTAATTTTCAGCAACTTGGTGTTAGTGTGTCCCATGAAGCATCCTGCAATACTCATCCACACGGATAGAGGGGACGAGCCCCACTCCCTGATACCCTTGGACGATGAGGTAATGGAAGTTTTCTTTCTATTAGGATGGGGGGGGGGGGGGGACTGTAGGCAGGGCCTGATTAAGATATCACGGGGCCCTAGGCCAAATACTTTTTTTGGGCCCCCCATAATGAATCTTTTCAATTTTAAGCATGGGATAAAACAAATTTAGGCATTGACTACAACAATTTTAGCCATTTGGGGGCCTCTAAATTGTGGGGGCCCTAGGCTGCGGCCTAGTTGGTCTATTCAGTAATCAGGCCCTGACTGTAGGGGTCAATCCAGGTTTTTTCTTTTTTGAGTATCCATTTTATAAAAAGAAAAGGAACAAATCTGACTTACCCCCCTCTTGGCGACTTTTTCCTGTTGGCGCCAAAAGATCATCGCCAAGACTTCAATGTACAACAAAAAACATCGTACAACGTTCTTAGCGATGCTCTTTTGGTACCAACAGAAAAATTCAGATTGACCTAAAAAATGTACAACACTATTATAGTCAAAAAGAAAATATCAAAAATCCTCAATTTCAACAACTGAAGAATAAAAACGTTTTTCAGATAACAGTGATTTCTCACATGTATACGAACATCAGCACAGTAAAAAATCACACACAACACTATGCTGCAAAGTTATTGCAAATATACGCTTCAATATTAACAAAAACATTGTTGGTATTTTTCTTTAATTAGTAATATTTACACAAGCAAATAATACTAAACAACAAAGATTCTGTACCTTCTTTTACCTAAAATATCTATAATTCTTAATAAAACAACGTACTACAACTGCATGAAATGTAGCAAATAAGCGCTGTAATAATACTACTGTGTAGATACATTTCCAGAAAAATAGCACTATTTGTTTTTTAAAGCAGCAAAGATTCCTTATTTCTATAGTAGCATAGTAAATAAAAACTAGCCAACAACAAAATCAACTTTTCAAACATATATCGCACTAAAAGATTTTGTCTAAGTAAAGTCAAAACAATTTAAAAAGTTCCTCAAATTTTGATGTATGAATAGTAAAAACATCTCCTAAATACGTCGCAAACAACCATCAATTAATTTTCTATCATAATTTGCTTATAAAATTTTCCATAAAATGACATTTCATATTTTTCAAAAGTTCCAGAGGTGGGTTATTTTTAGTTAACGCTAAAAATTAACGCTTTTATAAATAAAAACACTATAAAAATATGCATTAAACACAAAAGTATTTTTCCATATGTTGCTAAAGAAATAAATAAGTAGCATAAAGTACGGGGTTTCGTTCAATTTGCAATATTGAAGTAAAAATGAACCTCATTATTTCATGTTATCAATTTTGAACAACAAAGCCAGATATGAACTCACCTTCGTATTGCTTAGGATGCGCCGATACAACAGATGACAAATGCTAATTACAACTCATACTGACACAACACTAAATAGTTTATCTCCCTACTTCCAAAGCACAAAAATTTCACTTCCTACATCACACAACAGCGAAAACACCGCTAATCTATCACTCAAAAAAACATGCCGCGCTTTCTAACAGTTGTTAACACCCACCATTCACTTAACACTTGCAAACATTCATATTTTCTTAAGCGCCAATATGGACAGACAACTACCGTCAATAGTTTTGAAAAAAAAAAGAAACAGTAATACTTTTTTCTTCAGATACAAAGCAAAAAAAAAAAAAAAAAAGCAACACTCCTTCGAATTTTCCGCACCACGACACAAACAAGTGAAAATCATGTAGTTGAAAGGTTGCCAGTCCCATAGCTCATTCCAAATTATCCTGTAATGATAACGTCATCATTGTACCATACACAAAAATGTATCACCTTGATTGGCGATTTTTTTTCAAATGTAGCCAAAGGGGGGTAAATCAGTGGAGTTCCAAAGAAAAAGCATTACTTATCTTTTGCTTGGCTTTCTGACTTACTTATTTACTACCGTGCTGAAAACTAAATATCAGTCATATCGCCACCATTGTTGCACCTCGTTTTCTTATTTCTGTACCTCAGAACCAGACTAACGTAAGTCCATTTTTGTAACTTTTGGAAAGCATAATAAAAATAAATGAATACTAACAGAATGTAATCACATTCAGGAAAGTTCAAAATATGTTTTTTTATGTTAGATTGCTTTTTGATAGGTCTCGTCCTAAGATTCCGAAGCTGCCTCATTTCTCTGTTTTAATTTGACTTTATGTAAAAAGTACTAAACAGAAAATATATATAAAGATCAAAAAAATATAATGATTAAATGCAGTTGAATCTTGATATTTTGAGTCTCTTTATTTCAAAGTGCTTGATGTCTTGGGAAAAAAAATCCTTTGTTTTACTAAAAAACTCTTAATGCATTTTCTAGTTATCGCAAAATTTATTTTTCAAAGCCTTTCGTTTGTCAAAATTTTCGGGGTATTGTTTATATGTTAGCTACCGTATATACTCGCGTATAAGTCGACCCCCTTACTTTTTGAAGGAAAATCGGAACAAAATCGAAAACCGGCGAATAAGTCGAGACCGCACTTTCTGAAACGATTGGGAACGTTTTGCCGCGATTTTTGAACATAAATGTTTTTTAAAGAATAAAAATGAAATGCACTGGACATTCTTGTGTTAAAAACAGCACATTTTTGCGATCGCGATTTTTGTAAATCGGGACCGATCTGGGAACGTTTTACCGCAATTTTTGAATATAAACGTTATAAAAAGAAGGAAAATGAAATACATTGAGCATTCTTATGTTGAAAATAGCACGATTGTTATTCTTTTTCAGAAAAAGGGTTTCATTTTTGCGATCGCGATTTTTGTAAAGGGTTCGATTTTACGATCGTTTTTTTTTTTGTAAGGGTTCGATTTTGAGGTTACAATTTTTGCTATCTGTTGCTTTTATTTTGCATTATTATCAATGAAATTTTGCGATGTAGCCACATTACTTTCTGTTTCAAAAAGATAAACACCATCAATCAGAAAATTCGCCAATACGGCTATTCCCGCACTTTTTACGCTGTCGGTCATTAATTGTAATTATTTATTCTTTATTTCATAATCAAACCATGCAAAAATACAGTAGAATGTATGAGTATTTACTTCATTAGCGTTTGTTTAAAATAGTTGGACTCTGAATCGGAAAAATCTTCTCGTTATTGTTCGGGAAAAATTTTCGGAAATTCTGCCCCGCGTATAAGTCGACCCCCTAACATTCAACTTCATTTTTTGGACTAAATTTCTCGACTTATACGCGAGTATGTACGGTAGTTCAGCAGGTTGGATTGTTTTGTTATAGCAAGGTTTTATTGTATTATTTCCAGTTGTCAATTTGATGAATTTAATGTTATGCGACATATTAATTTAAGTCTTATAACGTCTAAACTAGGGAAAATTTCAAAACTTCTTATTTCTCCCCCCATGTACATTTAATGTCGCATTTCCTATTTAGGGTGATGTGAATATTGTCGGTTCATTCGATCGCAAGGGAGCCCACGTTTATACTGGAAATGCTAAAGGAAAAGTAAGTTATCATTACGTAGGTTTTGCCTTTGGTTTTGAAATGAAGGTTTTTTGAAAAATTGTCTCCTATTTCTTTTTTAGATTCTAGTATTCTCTATTCCGGATTTGGTGCTCAAAGCATCGTTTCGTGTAACCACCGGGACCTCAAACAGCACCTCTATCAAATCGATCGAGTTTGCTCGAAGAGGAGAGTAAGTGGCATTTAACTCTTATTCTGGAGAACATAAAAGTATGAAAATGTATTGCGCAATATTATGCTGCTGCTGTTTTTTCTTTTGACCGTTTATCATACCCTGTGTAGCGAGAGGAGGCGGCTCAAAGTAAAATTAATTTCCCACTCTCTGCGCTTTTCCCCTGGTGGTTGTCATTGTTACGGTGCAATGGACTTTTTCCTCACTTAGTTTTTGCAACAATAGTTAAATGCAAACGGTTGAAATTGCTTTGTGCATACACTATTGTTCTATTAAAAAATGTCAGGGTGATCTGACTTAAGGCCAGACCTCACGAATGTGTCTTGATGGTATAACAACAATAAGGAAAAATTAAGTTAAATCATTTCTATTTATTTAAACGTTAAATTTTACAAAAAATAATTACAATCTCTCGAGGAGAATCCAGTTTTTAACATTGCAGAAAAATATGAAAAAGAACATGAAACGATCTTACAATATGTCCGGTGCCACCAACCAAAAATCCTTGACAGATATTCCACTAAGAAAGACTTGATACAGACATCTATTGAAGCAGGCAACTCCAGGACGTCAGGAAATTGCAGCATCCAACCAGACATCAGTGGTTCATAAACTCCAAGGAATGGACTTGGCCATCATCAGGACCAGCCACCGGTGGCCAACACAGGATCCGGAGTGATCGTCAGTCGTCGAACAGCCGGGAGGAAAGAGAGAACGATTCTTTCAATCCGTCTTCTTTTATTCCATTGGAACGTCATCCAATTTGCATATTTTACTCACCGAGCTGATGAAACTTTCAAAAATAATAAATTCTTTAGGTTGGCAACACCGTAAAATAAAAATGTGATGGCACTGAAAATAACTGAACTGTGAGTTTAAAGTTCACAACCGCCAGGTTTGTTTACATTGTGGCCAATGGCGTCAAAAATGGAATGTGAAGTATCGGGAGGTTTGCATAACTGAGTGTCGCCTAGAAAGCAAGACAGCCCCCCTCATACAGTTAAATAAGTAAGTAAACAAAATTATTTTCCAGCACTGGGAGGCAAGAACAAAAGTTAAGAATGTTCTTAAATTCTAACAAAACATAAGCGTAAATAAATCACAACATTTTCTTCGGAATTTTTGCTGTATTAATGTATGACTAGATTTGTTATAAAATGTTGAGAAAGAACAGAGACCTGAGGATAGAAATAAAAGCGTTCAAGCCTAACTCGATAAATATAAAATAAATGAAGTGCCTCAAAAGCAGTACATGAAAACAAAGTGTGGAGCTGTTTTCTTTCGTACGGTTTCCATGGAGACAACGCAAAATTTCTAAACTTGAAATACGCTTATTTTAAAGTAACCGTTTATTAGCGTTTTACTGTTTTGATTCAGACATCCTGCACCGACGTGTTTGTGAGTCGATTCGTTGGCCAACACAGTCATAAGCAAATGTGTTTGCCAAGCTTTATTCAAGTTTGGCAAGTACGATTGTACTGGAAGTCATTAGAAAAGAGTGAGGTATAAGTTCTTTTTCGTATGGATCAGAAAATGAAGGTTTGGAAATAGAATTAGATTAGGAATCGTAGTTTCTAAACCAAACTCATGTTCTTAAATACAATAATACTATTAGAGGGTGTTTTATATTGAACTAGCTGAGTACCCGGCCCTGCCCGGGTTTCTGCCAGATAGGTGTTTTAGTGAAACCCATTCATAAATTTTTCAACACTGAAGTGCATATCTATATAGATGATGGCTACTTCTGTAAACAATGGCTATTTTTTCTGTCTGGATAAACTACCGTAAAACTGGATAAACTACCATAAATATAAAAACCGTATTACACACTCTAAATACAAATGCAAGCTACAAATAATGTTTCAGTAAATAGGAAATGTTATAAGCTTGGTATATTAAAATAAATATATATTTACAGTATCAATCGCACTAGAGTCGACCATTTCCAAATTTTGCATGTTAAATAAGTCCCATTATTAGTTTCTATTCTTGTGACTACTTTGGTGAAAACATCTTATATACCTAATTTAGAAATTTTTTTGACTATAAACACTTTCCATTTTCTATGTGTTGCCAAAATCAATTCCCTTTTTTTTCCCTGTTAGCGATTATTGGCACAGATGAACATAAAAATTCTGAGAAAGCAATAAATTTCATACTTACTCCAGAGAAGCCTTAGTTCAAAATTTTCATTATGATCACTATTAATATTGTTGTTGCAAGGCAACAAATTTTTGCAACAATGGACTGAAAATTTAATCATTTAATGGGGAAACTATATGAAATTTACTGCTTTTTATAATAACTTTTTAAAACTAAGTTTTTTAGAAATAAATTATAGCCTATCCTGATTCCTGTTAATGTAGCCATCTACGGTGAAAAAATGGTTAAAATCGGTTCAGTAGTTTTGAAGATTACCCCGTACATACATACAAAAGTAGGCATTTATGTATATAGATGAGACAAAAAGAAAATACGATTGTGGACTTTGTAATTAATATATTTTGAAAATTCAAATTTACCTCAGAACTACAATTATTATATTTGAAGTTAAAAATCAACGTAAATAAAGCACAAATAAGGTAGAAAGTACACCAAATAGCTATTTCAAGGCTACAATGGAGCCTTGAGTCCTCAGTGCAAGAAGCTCAGCAAACAACATGAAAGCCGTAAGATAACTGAGCGCGAAGCACGGTGGCCCGGTATTTATAGCAAATGGGCCAGTGCGCTTGAACTCACGACAGGAGCGGGAAACACCGACCGGCTCAGTTCTCTTATGGCTTTCATGTTGTTTGATGAGCTTCTTGCACTGAGGAAAGGGCTCCATTGTAGCCTTGAAATAGCTATTTGCTGTACTTTCTACCTTATTTGTGCTTTATTTACGTTGATTTTTAACTTCAAATATAGTTCAGCACAAAGCTTATTTGATCATTTTTCATTTACAATTATTTTAGTTTCTACAGGTGTTCAGTAAGTGCTCTTCCATTGATACAACAAATGTCTATTCTGTTATCAAGATCCTGCCACACTCATGAAGTTAACTCAGTAAGGAAGTAGTTGTCACCATAATTTAAAAAAATCTTGTTTTGTTCCCACAATTTGATTTTTCGTTTTCTCCCTTACTTTATTCACTCAGCTTCTACCAATGCGCATTATGTATTTGTCATTCATTTTCACCTGATTTTTAATTCTTCTGCTCTTTGTTGAACTTTTAGCTGCTTTCTAGTCAATGCGGCGGACCGTATTATTCGTGTCTACAAAACGACTGAAGTTCTTTCTTGCGGTAAAGATGGGGAACCTGCCCCTATCCAAAAATTACAAGATTTGGTGAACAAGTAAGTTCTGTTGTTCAAATATAGTTCTAATAACTATTTTCAGTTATATATCTAATGGTTGCATGGCAAGATTTTTGTAGACAATCCCAATGGTGGAAGATAAAGCAAATCTGTAATAGAAGTAAAGTTATCTGAAGTAACATTAAGTAATTACAAGGGTAAAACCTAAGCACTGTCACCTAAAATTGTACCGTTTTCCTTCCCTTGCAGGAGTACATGGAAGAAGTGCTGTTTTTCAGGGGATGGGGAGTACATCTGTGCAGGCTCCGCGCGACAGCACTCCCTCTACATTTGGGAAAAGAGTCACCTCGTCAAAATCCTGCATGGGACTAAGGGAGAACTTTTACTTGATGTCATCGTAAGTTGCCTCAATTTTGCTCAGACATACATTTAGTGTTAGAAACAAGAATTTATATCTATGTGCCATAGTGAAGCATGGTATAAATTTCTTGGCGGTAAAATTAAGAGCTTAGGTTCTATTTTTAATAAATGAAGTAATGTGATCAAGTGCAAATAAATATTTATTAAATGGAAATGCTTCGCTGTTGACAGCATTTTAAGAGAAGTTCTGTAAAATATGCAAAAACTGAATGATTTTTTCTAAACAAAATCGATTGCATTTTAAACTTACTTTTACAAATTTATCCTGTGAGTTAATCACAGTTCTTAAATGAAGTAAGATTTCAAAGTATTTCATATTAGCAGTATTTTCTAGCCTTTAAAAAAAAGAGACAAGTTTATTTACTGATCAGTCTACTTAAAGTAATATTTTAAAGTATTTCACTGTGCAGGGAAAAAATTCTTCAAATTTAATTTGAATTTCAGACTTCAAAAAAAAAAAATTTTGGGACTCTTATCAGACTTTAATTTAAAACTTTCGCTCATTTTTTTCATTTTTGTTTGGATAAAACAAAATTAAATGAGTTAAGCTTAGGCAACGTTGTACTCTGAATGTCACTAATCTTCAATTCTGTTTTTTTTTTTGGAAAGAATCTTCAATGAGCTATTACTACTTGCACCGCGTTAAAAATGTCGTGGTCACAAAGTCCTCCAAGTGAAACGATACCTCTGGGGGTGCTGGGCATTAGGGTGGAGCGAAAAACAAAAATTTTGGAATTTTTTTCTGTAATACCCGGCAAAAGCTGTGCATGCGTAAGTACAAAACACGTGTAAAATATTATCAAGTTTGAACAACTCCTTTAGGGTCCTACCAGGGCTTGAATTTCTCTAAAAATACGAAAAAAATGTCAATTTTCAAAAATTTTTTGGAAAATATAAATAATCACCATTTTTGTTCTATAACCATTAAAATCCTTAGTTTTAACACTCTTTTCATGCATCTTAGAAATTATTTACATTCTATTCAGTATTAAGTTCGTACATAAACGGTAAAGTTCCGTGAAATTAACCAAAAATTAACTTTTTTTACCATTTTTTGCACATAGCAATAATTCTTCTTTTGTAATCCAGATTGTATTTTTTTGCAATGAATGGGCAAAATGCAGCTTTTAGTTGTAAATGCAGTTATATTTCGTTACATTAACAGCCCAGAACGCACCACAAGGAAGTAGCTGCATTTCGGGTGTCATTCTGCCTTTCCCATCCACCCAGCCACGTTTTTTACATATTTTCAACACATTTATACGGCTGCAATTATTATCCGATGTTAAACAGGTTTCTCCTTTTGAATCAAAGTTTGAAGTTTGTTTCATGACAGCGTTTTTACCTTGACGATTGCGAGTATATAGTTTTTCATTTAAATTCATATCTTTTGTCGCTTCCTTCGATAGCAGTCTGCCGTTTCACTAACCAGTTTTGAACCCTTAAAACAGTCGGAGTGTAGAAAAGGTATACTTATTGACTCACTGATAAAGTACAACTTGTTTTTGAAAAGTTGTCTTATTAACGTTGCAGAAACTCGGTGAAAGCTACCAAAGCTTTAAAAACGGAGAAAAGTACTTGATCGACATTGTCAATGTAATACAGAAAGAAAAAAGTGACCCTGATCCCCCTATCAAAAATCGGAGACCTTTCAGTCATTAGCTTTCATTAATTCGAGCTAACAGAGTTATGAAGCTGTTGATTTTCAATCTGAGTTTCTAATGAGATAAAGATACTCGTCAGTTTTATCATTAAAAAATACGCTTCTGTATAGTTCAAGAAATTAGAAATTAAAAAAAAAAAGAAAGAAAATTTCAGTGAAAGAAAATTTCCATGGAGCTGTAATCATATTAAAAATTACACATTCTATAAAAGTTTAAAACTATAAGAATAAATTGACTGGTCAACGCGTGTTTACTTTCCTCCCATTAATGATGTCAATTAAAAAAATTTCATAGTTTGAACTTTCAAAACTTAATATGGGTCATAAAAGTTCTCATTTAGTTATTAAAGTGTTTTCTGATGTTGTAGGCCTTTCCGTAACCCAACTCTTTTAGTTTGACTATCGTCCACTGCCGTGCATGGCCAATTACAAGTTCGCAAAATTAACAAAGCAGGCATTTCTTCGTATCAGCGGATCCACGAAGAAGAGAAGATCATCAATTAAATGAATTATAGATTGCGTAACTTTCATTATACTTACAATTCCATGTTTCACGGAAATTTTCTTTCTTTTTTTTAAATTTCTAATTTCCTGAACCATTATATTATTTAAAGATATAACTGACGAGTATCTTCATCTCATTAGAAATTTATCTTAAAAATTAACAGATTCATAACTCTTAGCTCAAATAAATGAAAGCTAATAACTGAAAGGTCTCCGATTTTTGATAGTGAGATCAGGGTCACTTTTTTCTTTCTGAATTGAATTGACAATCATTGACAATATCCATCAAGTACTTTTCCTCTTTTTTTAATCCGTTTTTAAAGCTTCGATATCTTCCACTGAGTTCTAGCAACGTTAATAAGTTAATTTTTAAAAAACAAGTTGCACTTTATCAGTGATTCTTTAAGCATACCTCTTCTACACTCCGACTGTTTTAAGGGTTCAAAGCTGGTTAGTGAGACGGTAGACTGCTATTGGAGGAAAAGACAAGATATGAATTTAAATGAAAAACTTTATGGTTCGCAATGATCAATGCCAAAACTGAGTCATAAGTCGAACTTCAAACTTTGATTCAAAAGGTGAAACCTGCTTAACACCAGAAAAAAATTGCATTCGTACAAATGTGTTGAAAATATGTAAACAACGAGGTTGGGTGGATGGAAAATGCAGAATGACACCCGAAGTGAAGCTACCTCCTTGTGGTGCGTTCTGGGCTGTTAATGTAACGAAATATAATTGCATTTACAACTAAAAGCTGCATTTTCCCCATTCATTGCAAAAAAAAAAATAGTATCTGGATTACAAAAGAAGAATTGTTGCTATGTGCAAAAAATGGTAAAAAAAGTCAATTTTTGGTTAATTTCACGGAACTTTACGGTTCATGTACGAACTTAGTACTGAATAGAATAAATAATTTCTAAGATGCATGAAAAGAGTGTTAAAAGGAAGCATTTTAGTGGTATTAGAACAAAAATAGTAATTATTTATATTTTCCAAAAAATATTTGAAAATTGACATTTTTTCGTATTTTTAGAGAAATTCAAGCCCTGGTAGGACCCTAAAGAAGTTGTTCAAACTTGATAATATTTTACACGTGTATTATACTTACGCATGCACAGCTTTTGCCGGGCATTACAGAATAAAATTCCAAAATTTTTGTTTTTCGCTCCACCCTACTGGGCATAGGGTTTGCTCGACCCTAGGTTCTGGTTCAAAATTAAGAACAGAGCGCTCTTCAGGGCCCTATCCCGGTTAAACCACCAAGCTGTGGTAGGTACGGGGGACCCTGGAGTGTGAAATGAAATGTTACTTGCACCAAAAGATGATGAATAATCATGAATTTTACATTTAGAAATAATTTTAACATACAGGATAGTATACCTTTAAAAAGAGTCAGTTTCATTAATTTTATTTAAAAAAAATATGGCATAATTTTTAAATGCTACACGAAATTTCAAGTTTTTTTAAAACAAAATTATGTTTTATTTGTATTTTTGTACTTTTTACTCCCATACCATAAGCTTTCTCAAAGCTGTAGTGCTTAAAACTTTGACTAGGTTACTTTTTCCTTGTGACATGTTCAGACTGCTGAGTGACATCTCTCAACCATATTCAGAAATTGAAAAAAAAAAAACATGCACATACATTGCTGTTTATGTATGAGTTTTTTAGTGTAATTATTTTCCTCTGTTTGTTAATTATCAGCTGCCAAATTACTTCATACATATACTTATTGCTTTCTTTCTTTCTTTTAGTGGCATCCTGTGCGGCCAATAGTCGCTTCCATATCAAGCGGTCTGGTTTCAATATGGGCTCAACCACAAGTGGTAATGAAGTACATAGCAAATTATTTCAATTGTTCTATTTTTTGAGCAATCTCAATTGCTTACTGCTTTTATTTGACCATAATTGATATTCCTTTGAAATTATGTTTTCTATGCTTATAAAGCATAGCATGCAAATTTGGGTCTCCGCGAGCATGTCCCTCCTCCTGGGTGGTGGCATCCATGTTCAATAGGAATCATTTCTACAGGGTTTGCCGACATATATCGGTCAATATATATCCAGTATTTATTTTGAGAATATGATATTTTAGACATTTATTTCTCAAACAATGATATTTTCACAGTAAGAAAGTACATCAATCATATTAATAGTTTATTATTAACCATTAGTTTTTCATTTATTATCAAATAAGTAATAGTAATCATTTATTTTTAAACTAGTGGATATGCCCGGCGTCGTACGGGTTAAAATGCAACCAATCCCCATCAGTATTATACAGGGTGTCCACTCCAATCGTGGACCAATAGCTAATTTCTAAACCGTTAGAGATAAGCATATAGTTTATTTAGGAAAAAATCTCAAATTACGAAAGGATTTTGGGTCTATTCAAATGTTTTCAAAAAATCCAAATTTTGAAAGAGTTACGAATTTAAATTTTTATACAGCCCCCAGTCCTATCAATCATATTTAGTAAAACATTCTCGACACTGTAAACGTTTAAACAACAAAAAAATCACTCTTCTACCACAAAAATTGACGAGTTATGACGCTTTGAAAAATCAAGATTTTGCATTATTTCATGACGTCATCCAGAGATCGCTTAAGGGACCGTATGCGAAATCCTTCAAAATCTGAGTTTTCAAAACGTCATAACTCAGTCAATTTTTGCTGCGTACAAGAGTCAATTTTTGTTTGTTTTAAACGCTACACGTGTCGAGAATAGCTTTACTAAGTATGATTGATAGGATTGGGGGCTGTATAAAAATTTACATTCGTAACTCGATTCAAACGTTGCAGTTTTCGGGAAAAACATTGATAGACCGCGAAATTCGCTGTGCGTAATCTGGAGATTTTTCAAATAGACTATATGCCTCATCTCTAACGGTTTAGAAATTAGCTATTGTCCACGATTGGAGTGGACACCCTGTATATTCAAGCGTGAATACTCACGAAAGAAACATTTCTCAACTGATTGAACTGAGAGAAGCCTCGGAAAACCAAGCGAAGCAAAGACAGTATTAAACGCAAAATTAGCTATCGAGGGGAGTACTAAAAAATGATTTTAAAGGAGAAAAGCCTTTAAAAAATTTGAGCTTTTCTGTGGAAGTTTCAACTAAAGTTGGAATTAAAAAAAAAATATTTTTTTCTTTAATTGGTCTTTTAATGTGTCCAGTGATGGCACAAACACACTGTGAAATTTTTAGCGAAATCCAACAAGTAGTTTTCAAGTTTATAAGGGACATACATAGGCCCATATATACATTCATTTTTATATATATAGATAAATAATATTAATCGCTTATTATTAAAAATAACCAAAGAGAAGTATACTGTATTTTTTGATGCATTGATATATTATTAATTTCTTTTTTAATTTGCTATCATAAAATTATTAGTAATGTCAACAATTTTGATCTGGATTAAAAGTGCCTAGTTAAATATTAAACCTTGGTCAGAAAACAAGAAAGTGTCTAATGACTGCATTAATTCATGCAGATTTTATTTCTAAATTATATAATTGTAAAAATAGTCAATGAAAGAAAAATAAGTATAGCAGCAAAAACTCCATTAAAATCAGTAAAAGTTTTATGCAAAATATTAATTCTAAAATATATGTAAACATTACGTGTTACAATATCTATAAATTATGCTCATATAACATATGGCTTTAACTAATATTTCCATGTTTTAATTTTGACATATTTATGTGATACTGTGATGTTTTCCTGATTTTTATTTGGCATATGTATATATGTAATCAGTTTTACAGAGCATATGCATATAATACTATACGCAGGGTTGTTTGATTTTGTCCGGGGCGGAAAAAACCTGGAAAAAACCGCCCCGGACAAAATAGCATTTTGTCCATTTCGTCCATTTTGTCCACTTTAAAGAAAATGACAGTTCTTGATTAAAAAATCCAAAGTTTAAAAGTAATGTTTTAAAATATTGATTTTTTTTTCAATGAGGTACTAGTTTTATTATCAAAATTAGCACACATAATTCTGTATCTATAAAATAAATGAATATTAACGATAAGATTTAATGCTTACGAGAGCACACATCAGCAGTAAATAATTTTAAGATGTTTATTTTTTGTGAAGGAGTTTCATTGCCAACAATAAAAGTGTATGCAAAATATAAAAGTAGAAATGAAAATTTTAAAAGGTTTTAGTCTCAAAATATTAAAAACCTTATGAAGTAAACATTATTTTATGTCAAGAAAGAAAATTTTGCCATGAAATGAAATATGTTCCTGTAATAACATTAATGTATCCATAAAGCAATGCTGTGTACATAAATATTTTACAACGGGGCAACATTCATTAAATCCTCAAAAAATATAACGTAAAATGACCAAATGAATCAAAATTAAACCAATATTTCTTGTAGCATCTAATGTATTTTCAAATACAAATGATACACACTTATATGTGTATTTAATTCAAACAAACTTTAACCATAGAATTAATGAGAAAATATCATATAAAGTTTACTTTTTAAGGGATTGTAATGTGTTAAATAAATATCTAAGGTGACAGAACACTTTAATTTTTTTTTAAAAATATGTATTAAAGAAAAACACTTTTTTTTCTATTTGTCTACTTTATAATAATGTAATTACACGCAATAGTTTATTCACTAGGTTAAATTTCATTTATTTCAACTAAAACTAGTTAAAAATCAATGGGTTAATTGTCATTTTTTTTTTGCATGATAATATCATTCTATTTTGGGAAATAGGTAATGCAAGAGAGATACTAATTGTACATCATAATATTTTTATACATCGAACGTATGAAAAAAAACTTTTTTTTTCATTTCTTCTATTTTGTCCATTTCGTCCATTTCTTCCGGTGTCCCGGACTTTTGCAAAAAAGTGGACGAAATAACAACCCTGACTCTACGTCCTATGTATTAGCTAATATCAATATGAGTCATGTTACTTTTGATTTTTATTAACATTAAATTATCATATTTCTCAAATGATTGGAAATATCATTCATATAAGATTACCATTTAAAGTAAGTTAATTTTTATATAAAATGTGCATATTTATTTTGGTAAAAATAATGATTAATACTATAAGAAAATAAACAACAGTGAGATTTAAGGATATATTCACTGTTTAAAGACTTCAGTTTGTGTTCATTGAAAATTTCGGATATACAGTCGACGCTCGATATCACGACAGTCTCCATCCTACAGAAAACGATCTTTATAACGAGTGGTCGCTATAAGAGGTAGAACATAGAGTATGTTGGGATACAGTTGGGAGTTTTCTCACTGATCGTCATATCTGTACCTCAGAACCAGACTAACGTAAGTCCACTTTCGTCATTTTTCAGTAGAGGGGAAAAACGATGTATTCGACAATCGTTTTTCCCCTCTACCGAAAAATGACGAAAGTGGACTTACGTTAGTCTGGTTCTGAGGTACAGATATTAGGATGGTCTTTGTAACGAGTAGTCGTTATAACCAGCATCGACTGTATATCAAAATATACGATATATTTCAAAATATCAGCTTTTCAATATTTTCAAAAATATCCTAATTTTGAACTTGCCCGAATTCGCAGGCCAGTTCTAACCTTTAAGACCCGGGTAGTACACATTCTGTACTGCAAGTTTTTTTTCCTTTAAGGACGGCATTGAAATCTTCGCTTCTACCCTTTGGAGCCGGGGATTTTTCCAAGATTTCATACCACTTACTGGGAGATTACGGCTTTGTATTCGAACTGCGAAGTCATAAAACCTAACCGTTGCACCTTCCCGTCTTCAGAGGAAAAGAGATCTGAGATCCAAAAGGTTAAGATTCTTGTAGGCTACTTTTGGACCATGGGCCATAGTTTGGAGACCCCGTATTTAATGTATCACCTTTTCATCAGCTGTAGCAGTGTCATGTAACTATCCTACGATCAAGACTAACAATTCAGTCATTTGGCAACTAGGAAAACTGGAGTGCCTTCGCCCCAGACTTCAAGGAGCTCGACGAAAACGTCGAGTACGAAGAGCGGGAGAGCGAGTTCGATGTCGAGGACGAAGACAAGAGCCCAGAGTTGAATCCCCAGAAGGAAGAAGACGATGAAGTTGTGGACGTGGTGAGTGTAGAGCCTATTGCAGCATTTTGCAGCAGGTAATTGCTTTAAGAATTCAGCTCATGTCGTATTCATGTTTGACGAGTCTTTACACCCCTGAACTGTTGCATAAGCTTATGTTATCCAATGTTTATAAATCCAAGCTGTACCAAAAACTTTATCCTAAGATGACTGAACTGTTTTTAAGACGGTAAATTCCTTTGTTGATATTTGTAATTGTGAAACTGATAAAAATAATTATGTGAGAAATTTCTTGCGTTGTAATGAAAGGAAAATCTAAGAGACAAAATATGATGCCCGTAATTGTCCTCCCTCTGTCCTCCTTATGGGTTTTATGTGTTGATTCATACCTTAACGTACAATTTGTCTTAGAGGTGTCAAAAGGGGATGTGCATGAAATGAATGCTGTCTTCCAGGTATTCTTTAACACCTTCATTTGTAATCACATGCTTCATTTGTAAATTTATCATATCTGTAATTGATTTTATTAGCCTGATTAAGGGTTTAATTGAAAATGTGTAGCTACATGGAGAAATTGCCTTTCCAGTGACGAGGAGGAGTCCACGGATCAGAGCAGTGCCCTCCTCTTCCTTCCCATCACACCCGAAATAGAAGATCCCGAAGAGGGATGGGGTCCCGCCACAGACTTGGTGAGAAATTTCTTCTTGTTGTCTTTGGTGCAATTCTAACTGGAACAGACGTTTCAGTTCTTCCCGAAGCAGCCTTCAAAGACTAGTGTTTCTTTTTCTTGAATTATGCTGGTTCACTACTAATGAATGCACACTACTAAGTAATACTAACAAATGGACTGTATCTTTATTGAACTATCGATGCAACATACTTTCAGATGCATTGACAGACTCATTTCAATTTGCCATGCAGGCGGTTTTATACAGTTCCTAGGTGGCGCTTCAACAACTAGAAATATGTTGAATCCTTGTTTTGTTTCTCAAACTTTATGAAGAACATGGACTCTTCTTCTATGAACTACAGTTGAATTTTGAGGATTTTCAGAAAAATATGAAAATAATATTATTTTCTTCGTAATGGGCATATCTCATCAGTTCCCTTATGGTCCAAAAAACCACCATATAAGAACTGTTTGATATTTTACTAGTGACCTTCGTTGAATTTGTGCATGCCTCAAGTCTATGCTGATTTTTTTAAAATATTGGTGATAGTGACGAGAGAACTAATGGAATGGGGGTGGATTTTCACTCAAGTTTTGTTTTTTATTTGACATGTTGGTTTGTGTTGATTTCTTTTTTTAATTCTTTCCCTTTCCTTATCAGTTCTAGGAACACAACATAATATCAGACTAAGTAGAAATGCTGCCATGGTGCATTTCCTTAGTCAAGGTGTCACCCCTTTTTGTAATAGAACTGTTCAACAGTTCTAGGCGCGGCTTTTGAAGTCAGATATAGTACTTTTTCTGGACATTTTCAAAATCAAACTGTTTTATAGAAGTTCATGTTCTACAAAAAAATCATGCAACAAAACAAGAATCTAACATATTTAGAGTTCTTGCAAACTATTTTGTGCAGCAGTTGATGTTTATTATTAAAATGGAATTGCCCATTGGTAAAAGTCTACCAATAGGAGTGTATTTGTGTGTTTTTTTTTAACTTTCTTTCTTGACGGAAGCACTGAGATATTTTTCACGCTGTTACCATATTTGTGTAACACGCTTTAAGCAGAAAGTTACTGCCCTCAAGCCGGGACTAAGGCAGAACTACATGCAATATACTAACATCCCAGTTATGCTACCCAGATACTGCAGTTTTGTCCTTGTTACGGACTCATGAGTCTGGAATAGTTAATAAGCGAAATCGAGGCAGATATCATTTTAATGAATTTGAAAGTGTCAACAAACTGGCAGCTTAAGTATGAATGAATGAGTGAAGTGAAAAGGGCCCTAAAGCAGCACAAGCACTGCGACCACAGGTCTATTGCACTATCCCCGTTGGGACCCTTAGTAGAGCCCAATAGCTGAGACGAACTTGAGCAGATGTCTAACAGGAATGCTAGACAGTTCGTGGGGATCTAAACAATGGTACCCCAAATGTTCAAACCTGTGGGCCTAAAATTCTGTGAGATAGATTAAAGAACATAAAACTTCTAGAATTTTGAGAAAATTGACCGAAATACATATTTTTACATAGCTTTGGCTATACTTATGGGCTAATTCTTTGAGGTACAGAAACATTTAACCAAAAATTATTTTCCCTGTACAATATTTTTTTTCTTTTCTTTTCCAAAAGAAAAAAAAACAGTAATGAATTTTTTTTCCCCAGGCGCCAGAAGAACCAGCTTCTGGGAAGAGGCCTCCTTCCGAGCCGGCGGGTTCCAAGAAAAAACGAACAAAATTTGTTGACATCGACTTGCAAAATGCCCCAAAAGATGGTGAGAATGTTTCACATATGAGGGAAAGTCATTAACAAAGTCTCAAAATTATTGAAACACATTGTTACTGTAAATGATTCATTCATTTTCGAAACGCTGCACAGTGGACGCCTCTTAATTGAATCCCTCGCTTTAATGAATCAAATGGTCAAAAAACAGAACAATGTCTAGCTTTGCTGAATCAAAACTGTTTAGAGCAGTGGTTCTCAACAAGGGTGATACCGCCCCCGGTGGGCGGTGGGAAGATGTTGAGGGGCGGTGAACATATTTTGGGCGGCAGGGGGGCGGTGGACATACTTTGGGCGGTAGGGGGTGGTGGGTATATTTTGAAATGTGCTTGAAAAGAAAATGTTTCGGGCATGGGTGGTAGGAAATCTTCTGCTTTTATGTTGCCAAAGGATAGCTTCAACATATATTTTCTTAGATTATCTCCCGAACCCCGATCTTTCTCCTAATGTCATGAAGGACAGCCTAAAATTTGCCAATAGCACTTGAATTTAAAAAATTGTTTTTGAGGTGGGTGCTCTCTTCCATAGCATAACTACCAAAAATAGCCAAAAATGTGTTTTATTGAAGTCCTATTGAAAATTTTTCGATGAAGGGAGGGAATCTCGAACTGCTCGAGAACGCTGGAAATGGCTCCGACTCCGTAACATTGTTGAACTTAACCTTAAAATAACTTCAATTTTGAAAAATCATTAAGAGAGACCTCCTTCTCCTTAGTTAACGATACCAAAAATTGCATAAAATAGCTTCAATTTTAAATGTTTCACCTGGAGCGGAATCTGAACCCAAGTCTCAACACCAAAACCTAAGATTAAAGAAACTGCATTTTTTAAGACTTCGTTTTTAAGACTAATTTCGGGGGATATCCCCAATATCTCACCGCCATCTTTACTCTGATGTAGTAAAAGGTATACTTATAACTCTTGTTATCTTATCTAACCTTCATAGCAATACTTAAAAAGAATTTCTTTGAAATTAACTTAGCTTGTAATTTGTAAATTCACCTTATATTTCATTTTTTTAAAATTAAAATTTGATTTATAATCTTTAAGGGTAACAGGTATGGGTCATAGTTTCAAGTCTTTGTCGCTGCTAGGAAAATAAGAAGGTTCGGCTTTGCTATTGTCCTTCCACAGTAAAATCCTATATCCGTACGTAACAAATAGAGGATGTGTATTGTATAGTTGCAAGTAATTAAAAACAACACTGTACACAATGTTTGAAATCAGACTGGTCAAGGAACTATTTGAACGAAGTGTATTTTCAAAATATATTTGTTTTCAAATAAAAATGTTGAAAACGGTGCATTTTTATTTCAAACCGTTCTCATTTACTTTAAAAATGGTTCACTCATTTAATGGTCCCATTCTAGGCACTTGATTATCACTCTGACACAGCTCTGACACTTGACACAGCAGAGAAAAAAAAGCTCGGTTAAAAAAAAATAATATAAAGAAAAAAAACATCAAGCATGAGTTTTTCTGCTCTATACAGTCAACGCTCATTTTAACGACCACACGTTATAAGGACCGTCCTAATGTAACGACCAGTGAGAAAACCTCCAACTGTATCCCAATATACTCTACGTTCTACCTCTTATAGTGACCACTCGTTATAAAGACCGTTTTCTGTAGGACGGAGACGGTCTTTATATCGAGCGTTGACTGTAGTCATTTTCCGACAATCTGTTAGGGCAAAATTATAGAGTTAAACCGGTCCAGAAACATGCTTTACCTCTTCTCCCCCTTCCAGTTTTACGCCCGTTATAGAAGGGGGCGTTGAAACAATTTTCAATTCTGAAGGGGGCGGTAGCTATAAAAAGTTTGAGAACCACTGGTTTAGAGCATACGTGACTTATGTAAGAGGCGGAAGCCTCAGAGCCCGATCATTCCAACATTGTACATGGGGCACATTTCAATTTGAGGGCCCCTACCCCCTTCTCATATCAGTTACGTGTTACGAGTAAAAAAAATTCTTGCAATACTAGAATGAAATAAAACTTTTGTGAAAAGATCGAACTTAAAAAAAAAAAAATAATAATGGTATCAAATTATTTAGAGAAAAATATGCGTCAACATGCACAGTTTACTTTTAGTATTAATAGTTAAATATACATTAAGCATTTCAGTGAAATACATACTAGGCATTTAGTATTTAGGAGGTGTTGGATAAAGTAAGGAGATTTTGGGCCCCCCTGAAATCTAAGAGGAAAGGCCTTTGCCCCGCGTGCCCTGCGGTAATCAGGCTCTGGGTAGCCTCTGTATGTCCAAAAGTATTGCTCATACAAAGATGAGGAATGTATGAGAATAACCAAACTTGTGTCTAGATTTGGAATTTAATATCTTATTTCTCTAGCCTGTTTTCTGTCACCGCACCAGATCTTTCTTCTTTCTTTATCAAATTCCTCGAATTCACCCCTTTTTTTAAAGCTAATAGTGCTGACCACTGATGGAAAATATACCCACGGTCTAAAAGTTGTTTTTTTTTTTTTTTTAATCAAAAAATTTTTTTTTTTATTTATTTTTTTTTACAACACATTACCTTAATAAATAGCTTCTGAAAATTAAGATGCATTGGTGCGGTTCGTTGAGCCTCATGCTTATAATGTGAACTGCGAACTTAGTAAATATCCAGGAGGGGTCCGTGAGGTCTGGACTTAGAGAACCACTGATTTAGATAATATTTCTTTAATGCTTAATGAGGTTCCAAATTTTTGTTGAAGATAAGCAAAATTATTTAAAATAATGAATTATAAAAAAATAGAACTGAAGCATTTTTTCAAAATAATCTGTTACTTGTCCTATTGTAAATGTAAACAGAAATTATTCATTGGTCTATTACATGGTGTTATTAAATGTGCCAGACTTTACCCTCTCCCCCCTCCCCGTGCAAAACTCTGCTGTGAATTTAAATTTTCAAAAGTTGGCAGCTCTGTCCTTTGGTCTGCACCCCTCTCTTGAAGCTCAAAATTCAACTCCAACAACGGAAACTCAAGTTATTCACCTCTGTTTAAAATACTTTTTCATTGTGTTTCATTGTGTTCATCTATGTATGACTGTCTGTGAAAAATCCAAATCAAATTATGTCTGCTTCTCTTAACATTAATCTTTGGTGCCAGACAAAATGTTTCTTAGAGTTTGTGAGAAAATTTAGTGAAACGTGACTTCTCATACTGAAAGGTAAAGTCACCAAAGTAAAGCATCGAGTAATCGACCCTAAGCAAGGGCTAAAGCAGTAACACGCAATACACCGCCAACTCGGCTATTTCGATCCATAGGCTGCAGTTTCGAGCTTTTTGTGCTCTCATCAGCACGGAATACGAAAGTAGTCGAGTTGGAGGCAAAAATCCTCTTACAAAGCAAAGAGAGCCAAAAAAACTGGTAGGAGAAAATGAAGACCCGATACGACACAAAGTCCACTGGCCAAGACTTTCAAGAGGCTGACAAGGCATGGCTATGGAATCCCATCCGACGTAAAGGTCTATCACCAAATTGCAGTCGCATTGGGATGGGCCCTACACAGTCCTCCACCGACTGAACGACGTCGTAGTGAGGATCCAGAAGTCATCACATTCAAAACCTGCTTAGGGGCGGTTACTCACTGCTTCATACCTTGAGCTCTGCCTAAAAATTTTACGAGTTATACCGTACCAAGTACGGTCGCTCGCTGGTATTTTAATTTTACATTAGCTACCAGTTTTTTCAGCTCTCGTTGCTCTATAAGAGGATTTTTGCCTCCAACTCGTTTACTTTCGTATTCCATGCTGATGAGTGCATAATAAGCTCGAAACTGCAGTCCATGGATCGAAATAGTCGAGTCGGCGTTGTAGTGCATGTCACCAAAGTAATTTTTTCAGTCGACTCCACTCACGGGAATTATTGTACTCTGTTCATGTTGTATATAGAAATTATATGAAATTATTGGAATATTATATAGAATATAATATTCCAATGTTTATAGATTTTTTTTCTTTTCTCTTTCAATTTCATAGAAAAATAGTTATTTTTTTTAAAAAACTTTTACTTCCTCTATTGATGTCGTGCAATATTTCCCCCCGGGAATTTTGGAAACAATGCATATGTGTCTCAACATTTAATTTTTAAATTCTTTTGTATGATGTTATTGCCATGATTTATTGTGAAAATTAACAATAATGTTAGCCGTGTGTCAGAAAAAGTGTGATACATCTGCTCAGTAAAAGAAACAAAAACTTTGTTTCATACTGTCAGCCCGCTTAAACGAATACTGTCTGTTCCAAGAAATATTATTCGATTAAGCGGGGTATTTGTTTAAGTGGGGATTTTTAACATTGCGTCTATATATTCGTTTATCCGTTACCCGATTAAGCGGGGACGACAGTATTTTGTAGAAAAAATTTCAGTTATGATGTAAGAGCTACTAGTGTTGAAATTATGAGAAATCTTTCATAACCTGTGATTTCTTTCCCTTTTTTTTCTTGGTACTTTTTTGTTAAATTGGCATTTTGCATTGAATCAAATTCTCAGTCAAGACAATGTGCCGGGCCCATGTCCCAGATCTTGAAGTTTCTTGCTGTTTGTTTTTGACCATTGTTTCAAAAATGTCAATTTTTTGTAGAAATCCATCCCCTGCTGAACGTCAAATCTAAAGAAAAAGTGAACCCACCCGCCAAGAAAGTCGGCAAGGGCAAACAACCCCGAGTGTCTTCGGGCGACAAACCTGCCGGCCGAACAAAGCAGGCCAGCAAGCACAAAGAAAGGAGCGTCTTTGCGTGAGAAATCTCTTGAAACAGTCGGGCAAACCATTGAGCAGAGAGAATGCAGTTTGGTGGGTTCAAGCTTATAACTTTATTTTTATTTCCAAGTTTCTTTATTGGAGCATCTTACTATAATTTACTCAGTTTCTTCTTTTTTTTTTACCAATTTCTAATTATCATTTAAAATTCTTTGCTTATTAATGCATCTTTACCATGAAAAAACTTTTTCATTTCTTTATCAAATTCCATGATTCACCCCTCATTTTGATAAGAAATAAAATTGAAGTACTTTTCAAGGAGTTTAATTATTTTCAAAAACTACAGAGCAATTAAAACTATTTAAGAAGGCACTTCATTTGGTTTTATAACTCTCTGGAATTTTAGTGTGAGGTTGTAGAGCTTTACAGAATAGTTCCGACTTTGCGAGAACCATCTTTTCTCAAGTTAAAAAAGAGAGAGAGAGAGAGAAAACTAGATTTCTCATTACATTTTTTTTTTCAATTACAAGCAGTGCAGAAAATTAAATTTTCAAGGTTTTCAAGAATTACCTGCAAAGGAAATTAATTTCTTGGAAGGTATTTTTCATTGTTTAGGAGCGACTCATGCAGTTTTTTGGGAGTTGAACTATACCTTGCGCATAAGTTCAGCTCGGCCCTCAACAATGGATTGAGTAGCATATATGTGTACATGAGGGTGAAACTCAATTCCAGTTTTTTTCAACTGATTATCAGAATCCGGGTTAGGAAATTTTTTTGAATATTTGCTTTACGTTGTTAATGAGCAACCAAAATGGCAATAAAAAATTTGCAATATTGCAGCACAGAATGTGTTACAACCTGTTCTATTCTTCTCCAGTAGCCTATCCAGGTTTTTTTTTGGGGGGGGGGGGATCCCCTCCCCCAATCATGTTTCTGAATACAAATAAATGAGTAAATAAAAATAAATTAATTAAAATAATTTAGGGAGGGGAGGAGCAACAGTTATCTTAACTATCCATTATATAACGCCAATAATTGAAAAAAGAAAAAAAAAATGTAACAAAAGTTACACAGTATTGTGTACAAAATGTATTTATTCATTGTACAACTTGAAAGGAAAAAAAGTAATAAAAGAATAAACTGTAAAAGAATAAGAAAAGTAAAAGTTTATAAATGTCTCTCAGTTTTGTGTAAACAATGACGAAATATTTTTACAAGCACAATTTCAATATTTAAACTCTTAACTTTTAATGTTTCTTTGATTTGTTGTCTTTATAGGTGGTTGTTTATATACACTTGGAGTGGAGCATGAATTTTATGCAAAAGAACTCAGAAAACAATATTTTGTACATTTAAATAAATTTTTCATTTTGTTTTTAAGACTTTGAAGTTTTGTAAGTGATGTTGTGTTCCTAATTTGACTTTTAATACTTTACAGTTAAGCAATCATAGCAAAAACTTAAGTAAATCAATATGTACACTATCAGTTTTTTTTTAAACAATTCAATCTTAAGTTTCGACTGAAAAATGAAAAAATGATATTGTATTTTGTTTTTTAAAGTGATTATTTCGTTTTTAACTTATCATTCACCCCCCAACGCAACAAGGAAGAGGGTTATAAGTTTGACATGTTTGTGCATGTATGCACCTGTGTATCTGTTGTGGCATCATAGCCTGTTATTTTTCATAAACAAGTTACATTAAAAATTGAAAAATAAAATAAGTTTAAAAAACTAAAAAAAAAAAAAACTTTTTTGTTTTAATATGAACTAAAAGTTAAATAATTTTTGAATGTAAAGTATGATAAAATAGACCAAACAATTAAATTTAATGTAAAAAAAAAGTGTGGGAAACTTCATATCAGTTTTATCATCATTAAGTTTCTGCTATTTGTTGATGAAAAATCTTCGCAAATATTTTTTTTTTGAGTTACCATATTACCTAGCACTAGCAGGCGCATGATAACCAGCATGCTGGGAAATTCGAATTTTGCGGAACGCCAAATAATTCAAGGTTAATTTTGTAACAAAACAAAAGTAAATCCCCCCCTCCCCCAACTTTTAGTTTCAACCATAAATCAAACCAGTGCAAGGAAAATAATAATAAAATTTTCAAGGTAACCTCTTTTTTGAAAAACAAATAAATTTCAGGTCTCCAAGATGAAAAAAAATCATGGTAGTTTGATGGTGCCTTACCTTGCTATAGTTACTTAAATTTTTAAAAAAATAAACCATGTATTAATACTAATAAAATGATCTACACTGCCGTGCAAAGTAGAAAAGTAGTATCTGTATCTGACCTCAAAATGAGAAAAAATCACTTCTTAAAGTTTTATGCCTCCATATATTTCATTTAGATTCCACTTTTTACATAAATTTTATTTTAATATTTCCCTTTCACAATTGCCCCCAAAATAATGTATTCATGTATATGCTACAAAGAATTACCCGGAGATAATTCAATTTTGATAAAAGTGCAGATACGGCTTCCGTGCTTAGCACATCAGTATAAAACTAATCTTATTTTCCAAGTAGAATCTGCATTTGTAATCATAGATCTTTAAAGGAATCAATGGGCTTTTCTCCTACGGTGCAGTGTATTTCGCCCCGAGAAAGTGGGGTCAACATGATTTTTCTGAAAATCACGTGATCATGTGACTTTGTTTCTCCCTCCTCTCGTATAACAATGCGAAGCGTCGTTCAAATACTAGCGTTGTTTGAAAATATTTGAATTTCTGAACAGCAGAAATATTTCTGCCAAAGGTAATAAACGTCCTCTGCAGACAGGCCCTATTTATTGCACGGGCATCCAGGTCCTGTGCCCTGGGCATGAAATTTCTAAGGGGCAGGAAAATTTTCCACAAATCATTTGAATTCTTTTTAAAAGTTGTCCCAGTGCTTTTAATACTTTTTTTCCCCAACTTTCCTTCATTTTTCTTTTCACTCCTGCTTTTATTTTGTTGAGATGAGAAAAAGGATATGAAAACCTAATTTTATAACCAAATTCTAATTTTGAACAGTAAACTTTCAGTTGTATTTTAAGCTAAGTTAGAAAACATTACTTAGACTAATTCACTCTGAGCAGTTTCGTAATGCAATATTTTTCTTCTGACATTAAACTAACATTTAGAGAGTGTTTGGAGGGGGGGGGGGCACTCGTGGTGGGAATGTCACTGAATAAAGTATATTAACCATTCAAAGGGGGCAAGAAAATTTGAAAGTGCCCCGGGCATAGAAACTTGCAAGTCGGGCCCTGCCTGCAGAGTCAAACTTGAGAGCATTTTAAAAAAATTACTAAAGTTGCGAAGCATTATATTAGATCACTAAAAACAGGCGATAAAAATTTGTTTTTGAAGGTCCGCAAAAAACTGGGTTTTTAGATTTCTTAATTTCTATAAAAAATGTACTACCGGGAAGATATAAAAAACATGCAGGTGTCCAAATTCCAGTTCTAAGTTCCGTAATGACCAGTAAGCTTTCTGAAGATTGAAACGTTTTTCAGTGCGATAAGGCTGTTAGGGAGCTTCAACAGTAGTCTGACCGTCAGGCAATTTCGAACTGCCTACGAAAGATTATTAATTCATGCTGAAATTAAAGAGTTTAGCTTTTCAAATTGCCTTGATTTCGACAAAAAGTAATCTACAAATTTTAAACATAAATTTGAAGCGTAACTAAAATGCTTTGGAAGAATGCAACTTTCCTTCCAATTTCCCTGCTGGTGATTTAGAAATCATCTCCATTAACATGACACAATTTCTTTATGACTTGACACAGTTCATTTATGATGTTTCTATGAGTACATTGCAGAAGTTGCTCCTAAAGAGTTTTCTGTTGTGAAGTGCAACAACTGTAACTACAACACAAAACAAAACACAGGCCCAGTAAAATTTAAGAATTTTGGGACACATTCAAGTAACAGTCGATTCCAACCATCAAGAGTACATTTGTGCAGAACTGAAAGTGTTTTTCAAAAATGTGAAAAAAGTTTTGAGAATAAAATATAAAATTTAATGTTACTCATGATCACAAGAGTTAAGTGAAAAATTTTCGACCACCGATTTTATTTATTTAAATGTGACAAAAGAGAATTTGTTATTGGAGGTTTACTGATATTGGTTGACGACCCAATCGAATGGATCGTAGCAATCCCTAACGCTAAATTTTAATTTCTGAACCTTAAACTCTCGAATTTGTATGTTCTATTTCTTATTATTTATTTTTTGAATTGCTGCAATTTTTTCCAATTAATTTTCATAACAATGTTTTGATATCTTGGCTTTCTTCAGTTACCATTCCTGAGGCTACATGTTGATAATTCTTATGATGATCATTTTCGGCCCACCCGAGTATGCAGTCGAACTAAAAAAAAAAAAAAAAAAAAAAAAAAATAGAGCTACAAATAAAAGTTTTCACAAAAAAAAAAAAAGAATTTTTTTTTCAGTGAATCCATTTTTTAACAAAACAATTAGTAACAAAACTTTTTTCACACAAAAAAGCAAACTTTTTTTACAAAAAAAAAAAAAAAAAACTAAAAGAATTTTTTTTCCTTAAAAAATCATTATTATTATTACTATTATTATTTTAAACAAGCAGATTAGCAAGTGCACTTCCTGCCAGCGCAATAAAAAATAGTTAAATGGCCCACCCGAGACAACGCATGAACTTAAAACCAATTTTTAACCACAGCTTACGTGGCATCCTCGTAGGTTACTTTTTGAAGTGTAAAACATGGAGAGGAGAGGCGTTTCGTTTACTGCTTTGCTCTTATTGCATTGCGCAATCTCGCATAATAAAACGTAGAGTCTACACTCATGAGTCTAAATCGCATAAAAACGCATCCCACCGTAGGATCCTACGAGAGCTTCCCGATTGGTGCATTGCCATCACGTGATCGGTTCCCGATTGGGGCATTTTTCACGTGATCTGGCGCTTTGGCGGAAGAGTTTAATGTGAGATTTAAATGTAGTTTATGTTAAAAAGCTGTAAAAATTTCACTCTATCAAATATTACGGATAATTACCGAATTCTTACAGCTACTGTAAAATTTCAGAAGAAGTTATACGTATTCAAGAAGTCACGGACAGAGATTCAGCGGAGGTAAGATTAATTTATTTCTTGGAATCTGTTCTTTTTTTCCCCTAAGCTTCGTAATCTCTTGTTTTAATGATGGTAAAGTAAATTCATTGTTTTCTGGCATGTAACTTTTGAACACGAAATTAAGTTATCCCATTCTTATGCGTGTTTTATGGATTTATACTAGGTATACTGATAAAAGTAGAGTAATTTTGTTCTTTCTGCTGAATCAATAGATAGCATTGTTGTTCTGAGTGTCTTTTTTTACATTTGAATTGTATTTCATGCATTTATGTTCTTTGTTACATTTTTATCGCAGATTTTTCTTGTATTAATGGTTCTACTTTTTCTATTTTCAAATATATATGTAAAAGCTTTTAATATTTCAATGTGTTCTGTGTACAAAATTTATTTACTTGATAATAAAATAATAATAATAATAATAATAATAATAATAATAATCATAGCTTAATGCTTGAAAATTATAATATAAGTATTCATGAGTATAAAAATAAAGTGCTTTCATTGGAGTACTGATGTATTAAAAAAAACAAATAACTTATGTAAAAAATCTCATTCGTATGTACTTACTTACAAGTGAAATTGTTAAGCTGCTAACACTCAAACCATTAATTTTGGAAATTTTCGTTTTTTCACCAAAATAAAAAAAAAAACCTATGAATGTAAGTAAAATATGTAATTCAAAGAACGGAACCGATGTTATTAAAGTTATGTCAAATTCAAAGAATTTAATTTGCATTCAATTAGCATCAATTTGCAGTTCAATAATCGATAGGATAAAAAAAGTATTTCAGCTGAAATGGAAATTTTTAAACTAAGCAATTCATGAATTCATGTGTAAAATTATATCGTAGTTTGTTGATGAAAAATCTCCATGAATAATCTTAAAGTAGCAAAAATGCAATTTCCCAAAAATGCATTTGTTGAAAGATATGCAAAAATAAAATTATCACAAAACACATCCACGGAAAAAATAAATAATAAAAAAAAAATAAATAAATGAAAAAAAATGAGGGAAAAAAAACTCAGCGGAAAAAGCGTTATTTCGCCAATATTGACATTCGTTGGCACTAAGCTCTATTTTACGGCAACCATTTCGCCCAATTAAAATCGTCTCGTAGGATCCTATAGTGGGATCCGTTATTATGCCTAAATTTCGTTCCTATATTAAAAAGAAAGAATGCTGCTCTCTGATATATGACTTTCATAACAAAGATATTTCTTTCAAAAATTCACTTAGTTTTTAAAGTACTAGCGTATGTCTGTATGTTATTCCTTCGGAGATTTATAACTCAGTATCCGTTTTTCCGGGATGGTAAGTTTTCGTTATCCTTTTGTCTGCGTAGTTTTAAAATTTACATTGTGTTTCAATTCCACTTATATTTCTCATCATTCATAATAAAAACCGTTTCCTCTGTTTCTCTTTCAACTTTAGCACGGGTTTACTTGTTTTACTTTTGCAATAGTGAACGTCAACGAACGATGTGTACAAAGCAACTTCGCCCCAGTTAAAAAAGTTTTTTTTGTTGTGTTTGAAATTACGTTTTCAAAACTACAACAAAGATAAATGCTACAGATAAATTAATTTGCATTAATCATTCAAAAATGATAATATTTCATTCTTCAAGTGAAATTGAAAAGTAAATAAGAAAGTTAAAAATACAATAGTAATAATATTATTTTTCAGCAAAAAAGTACATTAAAAAGCATAGTTTGGAATAGTTTTGAAAAATTTCGGAGGGGGTTTGAACCCTAAAAACCCACCCCTTAAATATGGCCCTGTCATGGCCGTAATCAGACCTTAGTTTCGGGGAGGGTTTTACCAAATCTATTTCTCGTGAAGTCTACAGAGTCAATAAAATTTGATTTCATGTTTTATATTTTGCTGATTTATGTTAGAAGGGTATTAACCCCTTCCAGACTCATTTTATTTCGGGATTACGGATCAAAAAATGTCATTTTTTATGCTTATTTTCATTCATACATATTTTTTTAAACATAATGGCATCATTCGCATGCAACATTTCCTAAAAATAAATGTAAAATATCTATTTAAATAAATGAGTAATTTTGGGATTACGGATCAAAAAATGTCAATTTTTTTATGCTTATTTTCATACCTACATATCTTTTTAAACATAATAGTATCATTCGCATTCAACATTTCCTAAAAATAAATGTAAAAATATCTATTTAAATAAATGAGTATTTACCTGTAAAGTTGGCTTTCTGTATGGCAGAAATCATTATACTTTGGAGTTGGCACCTTCTCTTATCTTAAATCTACAGCTCAAAACACCTAATAGTGCTGCCATTTAGTAGCAACAATAGTAAATAAAAGCATCCGAAACCATAAAAGGGACATGTGAAATAATTCGGGAAAGACTGGTTAACAGTGTTAATTTTCACAGTGCCCGAGCTACACTCAGGATGAGCCAGAATCGAACATTTCGCTTGCCCGAGTCCAGCTCGGGAAAAGCCGAGAAGAGGTTAACATGAAAAATGTAAAAAAAAAAAAAAAAGACTCATCTTTTCAATGAAGGAAAAAAAAATCTGGATAGATGAGATTACTCATTTTGGCATATTTAAGAAGAATATTTTAAATTCTAATTGCGTTAAATTTAGAGTTTGGTTCTTACAAATTTGAAGCATTTTGGGTATTTTTTTAGTGGTGTTAAAAATTCAAAGAGAAAAGTGTATTGTCAAAAAAGCATATTTGCAATAAATATAAAAATAAATACTGCTGAAAATATACTTAATTTGTTCAATTATTTAATAATGATAATTTAATCTTTCAAATGCAGTTTCAAAGTAAATAAGAACATTTAAATGAAATTGCAAAAATATTTTTGCTATAATTTCAGTGCGAAACTGTACAAAGCATTTTTGTAAAAGTTTTGAAAATTTTCGGAGGGGGATAATGAACCCTAAAAACCCACCCCTTAAATACAGCCCTGCTTTAGATACATGACATCATAAGAGCTAAAGGTTAAGGATCCCCTAGTTGACCACCATCATTTAGCCCAAAACTCGACATTCTGAGGTCGATACAGGTTTTTAGTTTTAGGTCCGCATTTTGTGGGGAAAAGAAGAAACTTTTGTGAGCTTTTTTCTTTTTGTGAAAAAACGAACTGTTTCTGGTAATTTTCTCTTTTTGTAATTTTTGAAAAAATAAGAAATGAAATGTTATAAATTACACTTTTAAGCAGTTTTTATGAAGTGGCCGTTTTTCAAAAAATTCTCTAACTTAACCTCTTAACTGGGGGAACTGCTCCCTCAAAAATGGTCTTTTTTTGTGTAAACATTTCGAAGAGCTATGTTCACTTCCCAGCAATACACGTTGCTTGCCCCCTTCAATTTACAAAGGAGCTTCTGCCTCGTTAACCAAACCATTATGGTGATCCAGCGCCCGATAGCGAACTAAAGAGTAGGTGGTAACGCTGACCTTGATGGGTAGTGGGGAAGTGTGACGATGACAGCTAAAATCCTATGGTATGCATTGAGTTGCTTTCTTTTATTCTAGGGTTCGCTATACTAGGAAACTTTTTCGAAATCCAGTTGCTTCAGAAGCTCTTTCTAAAAAGTTTAATGCAAAATTTTCTGAATAATATTTATTTCATTCAAATGTATTACATTTTATTAGTGCTAGTTAGCTATAGTTTAGTTATAAATTGGGTTTTGCAATTCTACTTAAAAATTGCAGCAGCCAGATTAATTAAATCTAAAATTTGTATTTAAAAGCATATAATTTGCTATTATTGACAAAGAAATTACTTTCCTCCATCTGAAAAGTGCAACATTTAATTCTTTATGTGAACATGTAATTGCAAAATGTTTTTCGCTGAAATCAAATCATTATACGCCCAATCGGGAAGGTTTTTAATTTCAATCCTATTACCTAATGAACATTTTTGGCTCTATGTTTGTAAAAAAAATCAAAAGTTTTATCAATTATGCAAAAATACTTAACATTCTAAAGTTATTCAATTAATATATTTCGTCAATCTAACTCTGAATCTAATCGTAACGAACTTGATCACAGATTTCCACGGTTCTCAAATAAGTGAACCCCTGATAAAAAGATTTTTGATATGTATTAATAATTTTCCTTGGAGGAAATAAAATACGGACCTTGATTTTGTGAAAGAAAATAAAACGTAAAAAGCACTAAGGAGTGGGAAAACCGCAGATACGTGTTTCGGCATTACAAGAAACGCCTGCTCCAATGCAAAGAATGTGAGCTTATGAATGGCTCCAGGTTCCAGGGCACCAAAATTTGAGGAGCACTAAATAAATATTAAAGTTTTTAAAAAGTTGGGTAAATACATATTGCACTGTAGTAAGGTGCAAATATTAAATTTAGAAAAAATACTTCTCCTAAAAAATTTATCTTTTTTGTAAGCAGTCTAGAGCCTATATTTACATTATTGTTAGATTTAAAAGTTGCCCATAATATTTATGTCAAATTACAATGCAACAAAATTTGACATCTTATATTATAATGCATTATTTATAGCATACACTAGCAATACTTACAATGTATGTATTTTTGCATTATTCTTCATATAAGACATCTTTAAACTTTAAATCAGAGGCGCAACGATAGGAGATTTTGGGAGTATCCACCCCCCCCCCCTCCGAGACCTTAGTCCGAACATTACTGCCAATCTTTTAACAGTAGTTTTAACTTATGTAAGGATTGTTTTGACGAAAAAGGGGAACCCTCCTGTAGGTAATTCTTACCACGCTAGTAGTTACGATAATACCTAAGCCCCAAATAGTTTTATTGTTTCACTATACAATAACAAAGAAGGGAGTGAAGGTCAACAAATAAAGATGGTGCCCAGCCTGCACAAGAGTTCACAGTCGGGTCCCGGCAGTACGTACTAACTTGATTGGTTGTATATGTAATCGCAATAATTTTCTTTCAAATATCTTAAATTTAAAAAGATATCATTATGGTCAGTTGTTAGAAATATAAAACAAATATTGCAAAATGGTGTAGAATCCCAAATATCACTACGTAGAATCGATTATACTGCGGGTGCCATCACGTCCCCTGATATTTTAAGATGTAGATGACTAGGCTACATAGGATATTTGCCTACAACTCGGTTACTGACTATTCCTAACTGATAAGTTCCTAACAAGTACGAAACTGCAATCTCAGATGTCATGTTGAGATTGAGAGTTGTAGATAAATTTGCACACAAATAGTTCCCGTTTTATTTTATTCGCGAAGTCTCTATTGTCTTGCGCATGAGTTTTTTTTTTTTTCCTTTCTGCTGAATATCTACTTTTACTTCCATTAAGCTCTTTTTGTTGTAAGAAAATACCCTAGCTGTCCTCCAGTACGAGTTAAATCATATGTAGATTATAATTACTATTAGTTTGTGTTTGTTGTTTATGAAAATTTGAAGCTGATGAAAATATTCTACATCAATAATACGTGACAAGATTTCAGTGAGTTTTGACCAGTGGTCGGAAGTAGCGCGCTACAAGTAGCGAAACTACTGTAGACTGTAGTAGCTACATTTTTTAGTAGTTTGTAGTGTAGCGCACTACTTTTCAAAAAAAGTAGAGTAGCGAGTAGCGCGATGCAAAAAATAGTAGTTTGTAGCGATTTCTGAAAACTACTTTTCAATTAAAAAAATAAATAATAATAAGTGAAAAAAATTTAAAAAAAAAAGAGAACGAAGTTCTCTTTTCAAAAAGGAAAAAAACAGGGTGGCTTTTGTGGCGAATATTCGTAAAAACTGTTTAAAAAAATCTAAAAATGACAAATTTTAGCAAAAAAAAAAGGAACAAAAAGGAAAAGTAACAAATAAATTCAAAGATAATTCCTATTTCTATTCCATATTCGAATGAGGTAATTTTTTAATGTAAGCCATTTTTCAATTTTTTTCTGTCGATCCTCAAACGGTGTATTCTTTTTATTTATTTATTTTTTAAAAAGTAGCGAAATAGCAACTACATTTCAAAAGGGATGTAGCTCGCTACATTAAAAAAAAAAAAATAGTTGTAGCTGTAGTTAACTACATTTATAAGAAAGTAGTTGAAGTTCGCTACGAAAAATATGTAGTTTTTCCAACCACTGGTTTTGACTATTACGCTATTTTTATATCTGATAATTTTTGAAAATAATGGGTGAATTGTATGAATATTGCGTTGCCGGGCCGGAACATAAATAGTTTTCGGGAGGGTCCCGAAGAGCAAAAAGTGCTTCCCCCACTTCATATATCTTTTATTTAAAAAAATCACATGAGGCACTTTTAAATGTTTTCAGAAAAAAAAAACCCCTAAAGCGAATTAATTTACTTTAAAATACATTAATGTTGCATAATATTTGTACTTCGAATGTGGAAGTGAAATATCCTACATTTTAGGACAACCAACTAATAAATCATAGACTATAACTCAACAAAATTGGTATAATAATAGACGGTATTTACTTAGAAACACTGCCATAATGATCAAAACAGAATAATCACTTTTTTTCATTGAAGAAGAATTAATGGACGAATCGTGAGATTATGTACCCAGTACCCTTGATAAACTTGTGAGTTTTACGTATTCTTTTACACTGATCGCAGATTGCAATATTAATCCCATAGCAAACCAAAGGGTTTTTATTCAAATATATTTTGTGTGTGTTCTTTTTCAAGAAATTAGTTTGGAAATGATTGCTTATGTTATAAAGAAATAAATCTTAAAATAGTAATGGTATAATTAGATTATTTTTATCCCTTTGAGAGGGGCCCAGGACAGTGTCCCCTCCCCTAATTCCGCTACTGTTACTTCATTTTAGACGGTTTATTTGTTTGAATCTCACTAATAAGAAATTCTTGGTGCATTGAAACGAATTTATTTTTGAAAACTAACTGAAAATATTACCTGAAAATAATTTTATGTACTAAACAAAAAAAAATTCTCAGCATGTATTGATTTGAAACACACTGGAAAAAAACTAATGCAATAGCTCAAAGATCAAATTAACATTTTAAAATTCTTTTGAAAGAAAACACATTTTTAATAAAATACTTTATTTTTATACAAACAATTTTTAGAAAAGAAGAAACTAGTTCAGATTTTTCTCACGAAATTAAGGTACTTATTTAGCCAAACGATATTTATCATTTTAAATTCCTTGCTAAAATTTAAATTGCTTTTCGTTTTACTTTATTTTGTTGTAAAGAAAATATGAAAATCAGTTGCGCGAAACTTCGTTGTGTGAAGAGAACAATTTTCTACTCATTCACCGATTAAGCGCTAAAATAGATACGAACCAACTATCAAAAAATAAGACATGTGACGTAACTCATTTTTTGATTAAGTGTAATCTATTCTATCGGTCATTGTGTGTGTGTTTTTAGTACACCCCTTAGAGTGTACTAAATGGATGGATTATGGATCCAAAAGTCATAAGATTTGGAGTAGGTGCTCTTTCATTTTTTTTTTGTAAAGCACATTAAATTTATGTTTTTTTTTAAAACAAAAGTATGTTTCTGAAATAGGTTATTCATGTTCAAACAGACTAAGTAAGATTTTATACTGGTGCGCTAGTTATTGAAATTATTAAGAACGTATTTTTATATTTATTTTAGACCGATACCTCTAATACAAATTTTATTTATTCGACAAATGGAAATTTAATTTTCGGCTCAGAAATATTTTGCGAAAGCATTGAATTTTAATGACTAGTTTTTATTCGAAAATACATAGTATCTGAATATCCAGCCATTTCAAGAAACGGGAGCACGTGCTTACTGAACGCTCTCGAACACGTGGTAGGCCAGGTCCAGTGAGCGGAAACAAATTGGACTGACAATTGACGCCCATCGGCTCTCGGCTGCTCCTTTATTGGAATTTACCGAAGAACACCCGCAGGGAGACAAGGGGGAAAGAAACCTAGAAAACGGCGGGAAAGCCCTCTGCCCCTACTGAAAAAACTCGGGCTACACAGCCAAAGGCACATAAACCTCACCCCGAGCTCAGCTCGGGCTACACAGTTGAGAGGTTAACAACTGAAAAAAAAAAAAAAAAAAAACTTAACAAGTGAAAAAAACTAACTTTACAACTGAATTTTTTCATCAAACATCGTGGGGGGACGGGGGGAGGGGGAGTCAGCTAGAAATTTAACTCATAACACACACAAAAATGTATGTGTGTTTGGGCAATGTGCGAAACTGGGCCCCTCCGGAAATTTTTTTTTGGATACGGCCTTGGAGAAGGTAGGTCCCCTGTGCCCATGCTAACTGCTCAGAGACTAACTTCAGGACTATTGAGCTTTTACCTTTAACAAAAGTAACTTGATTTTTACATTGAAATGTCACTATGCTTTAAAATGTGTGTTCATTAAAAAAGAAGTTCACTAATGTTTTCTTTCATTTTCAGCCCTCACCTACGGTAGGAAGGAAGGAGATATCAGTTGCTATTGTCGTTGAGAAATTAGTGCATGCAGGGACAAGTTTATCTTTATAAAATGCTGATGAAAGGCAGCATTTAAAATTATGCATTCAACGCTAAGTTCAAAAATCTCTACACGATGCAGATAATTCAGTAACGGCTGTGATTGGAACATTTACTTGCCTTTATACGCCCCTTTAAACTACCTATTTAAGCAAGTTATCGGAAATTATATAGAACTACTTATAAAAGCGCTGTCCCACATCTTGAAGAGAAAAGGAGTAAATTTGAGACAGCACTAATTGCAAAAAGAAAAAAAAAAAACTTTTACAAGATTGGGAAATGCACACTGAATGGGCCATTGAAGAACAGGTAAAATATTTTTCAGAATGAAGTCCTTATTCCTGTGTTTCGAATATCGTCAGAGTCAAGGATGAGAAAGAAGGTCCTACGGTTTTGAAAAAGTTAAAATCCTAAGTCTAGCGGAAAGCGATGTCGCTAAGTACAGAATTACAAGATTCCTCCACAGTTCAAAATAAAGGAACCCTATCCTGCGAGTTTTGTCAAAAGACATTCACCACAAATTCTCGCCTAAATATCCACATGAAAATCCATAGTGGTGAAAAATTCTTGCAATGTCCGTCTTGTCCAAAGTCCTTTGTCCAGTCTTCAAGTTTGAAAGTACATGTGCGAATTCACACCGGCTCGAAACCACATGTTTGCAACATCTGCTCCAAGGCATTTTTCCAAGCCTATGTCCTGAAGAGACACCTGAGGGTGCATTCCGGGGAGAAGCCCTATCCGTGTCAATTCTGTGCAATGTCTTTTTCCGACATGTCCACCATGAAGATGCACATGAGAGTTCATACGGACGAGAAACCGTACTCATGCGAGCTGTGCCCCAGACGTTTCACGACATCCGGACTGCTGCAGAACCACGTGAGGGGCCACACCGGCGACAGGCAATATCCCTGTGACGTCTGCCCGAAGACTTTCCTAAAGTCTTGTCACCTGAAGCAGCACCTGAGGACCCACTCCGGCGAGAAGCGACATCCCTGCGACGTCTGCGGGAAGGCGTTTTTCCAGGCCTCGCACCTCAAGAACCACCAGAAGATCCACGCCGGGGACCGGGAATATTCCTGCGAGGTCTGTTCGAAGGAGTTCTTCGAGCTGTGCAACCTGAAGAAGCACTTCAGGGTCCATTCGGGGGAGAAGCCGTTCGTCTGTGAAATCTGCACGAGGCCCTTCGCTCAGTCTCAGGCTTTGAAATCCCACCTGAGGACGCATACCGGCGAAAAACCGTTTTCTTGTGAGATTTGTTTCAGGAAGTTTTCTGGCTATATGGGATTGAAAAAGCATGCCTGTATACAGGGTTCGAAAATATCACAATATTCCCAAAAAAAATCGAGTGCAGTGAAACCTCGGTAATTCAATACCTCAACGGACCACGAAAATATCGTTCCATGATTTCAACCAAAGGCAGCTGGTGCAGTAAAAAAGTGTTGGGTCAAGAGAAATACAGGAGAGGGGGTCGAAAGAAAGGGGGGGGGGGGGTAAGGATGGCAGCACATATAAAGTTTTCTTTTTTTGACTCAATTTGGCTATAATATTGGATTTTAAATTGATTGCTGATTAATTTTAATTTCTAAAAAATGCAAAATATGGCCTTAAAAATCAACCTGGCTGGTTGATTTTCATCCATTCTTATGAAATAACATGAAAAACGTCCGGTTTTGTTAATGTACAGCTTTTATTTTGGTGAAATAAATCAATCCACTGAGTAAAAAATCATTTTTCATTGGATCATTACTTTTTGACCGTGAAAATTGAGGGGGCAAAGCCTCTTTACTGTTGGAAGTGAGCGGGCAGTCGCCCCCCTGTACAACCCGCCTATGATTTCAACTAGTATAGTGTTTTTTGTATTAATTATTTTCTATGGCTCACCATAAATGTTATTAAAAACAAGTTCAGTAAAAATGATTTTTCGTTTCTTTCTTTTTTTTTTCTCTTTGTTTAAAAAGAACATAACAAAATAAATAGGAAAATTTTAAATACATTATGGAGAAAAATCGATAATTTTTACAAGAGATAAGAGCTCTTTGTAAAAGAGAAAAGCCCTGCTTATACACTTGCTTGAAAAGCATGTGTTGTGCCGGTGCTGCCTTGTTTCTGAGCTGTTCTAAGTATATTTCTTCAGACCTTTCTCTGCACCAACAGCAAAAAGGGCAGTGGCTGTCTCCTCTGGGTACTATTTGGAGTTCCAATAAAGGACTATTTCAGGGAAACATTCAATGGACCGACCCACAAACAGCACAGTTCTAAGAATAGCGTAATGTGAAAAAAAATTGGTAGCAAAAAGTGGACTAAAACAGCGAGTGGATGTTGACTTATAGAGGTTCCTTAAAACTTGTGTCGAGTAAGTGACGTTTGTACCCATTGAAATAACATTGGACCAACCATTTGAAAAATAAATGTCGACTTACTGAGGTTGTTGAGTTATTGCGTGTCAAGGTACTGGAGTGCCACTGTATATTTTGATATGTGTATTGGATATTTTAATGTACGGATCTTTAATTCGGAATGGTCCGGACTACAGCAATTCCGAATTATGGAAATTTTCAAATCATAGAATTTATGAATAAAAAATTGCTAATGCGAAACTAAATGTGAAATTTGTTTTATTTTGTAAAAATAATAACGATAATACCATGTTGTAATGTGAATTTTAAGTTTAAAAATTTAATTTTAAACGTGTTTTCAAAAGATATTAAAATTTCGAGTGGGAGCGCCATCTGTTGTTATATCTGAAAAATAATAATAATATAGATAAATTTTATGCTTATAAGGTAAATAAAACAATTATTTAGCAATAAAACATACATCTTGCAAATAAATCAGAAACTAACTAATCGATGATATAGTTTTGGTTACTTATCGAATGATTCCCAAACATTTCTTGGAGTTTACTTGTTGTGCCATCTATTGACAGACAGGGAAAACAATTTTTTTTTTGAAAGATGAAAAAAATGAATGGATTTTCCGAACTACAGAAGTCTAAATTAACGATGTAAAACTGAACTGTCGGCAACACTTCATCAGGTAACGAACAAACGAATTACACCTTCTGAAACTGAATACTTCCCCATGCCGTAGACCCAATGTTAAAGACTCTGCTTAAAAAAATACCCCGCTTAATCGAATAATATTTCTTGGAACTGACAGTATTCGTTTCCGCGGGGCCGACAGTATGTCCGATATTTTCACTCGGCACGAATTTAAGTTTTGCAATAGTAAATGCATCCTTGAATTAAAATTGTTCCTTTTCCTGTATTATTATAATATGTAATGTTTATATATATTTTAGATTATTTTAAATATACAAACACAAATGCGACGACCAGCAACAGACTTTTTGCCCAACTGGTCCTAGTTAAATTATAGACCCCCAAATGAAGATTAACGGCCCTCTTAAAGCTATCTACTCCATAACTTTAACTTTACATTAACTTTAAATTTTGATCTAGTTTGATTAAAATACTTAAGACGTGCGGTTAATATCACACCCTGCGATTTGCCAGATTTGCACATAAAGAGGTAAACCAAGCTGGTCTGACACGTAGTAAGGAGCCTTCCCTGGCTTAACCCATTATGCCCAAGTTTTTTTTAACAATTTTTTTCAACTTTTATCTGCTTAAAACTCTTACTTGGAATGGTTTACATACATTTTAGGCTAAAAATAGTTCGCCGTTGCCATATTTATTAGGTTATTTAACGTCCTATTTATGGGATGTTTTGCAGATATGTGAGCAAAATACGACCTTATGTGATTTTACTTTTGCAAAGTAACGTTATAGAAGGCATCTGTGATCAATTTTAAGCAAATTATTTTAAAATATAGTTTGATTTTATGAAAAAAAGGGCGCAAAAAAACTTACTTTTTGTGGCTACCCATGCTGGATCGTTGCTTGACTGATTTGTCTGAAAATAGCTGTCAATAAATAAACTCTGATCTCCAAATAGTGGCTGTAACTGGTTTTCTCAAGAAGAAGGACTATTTAACTTGTGAGAAACAGCTTTAGTAAAATGATATACCCATTACAGGTTTTTGTATGCAGTAACTAACAAGCGTCCCGTTTTTAGGACACTGGGCATAAATGGGTTAAACAGTTATTTGCCTCCTTTGCAGGGGAGGCTTGTGTATAGGTACTGCGGAACTGCAGCAGCCCCTACTTTTGTACTCATATAATGTGCTTATTAATTAATTTTCTTTTCTGGAAATAATTCATGTTTATCATAAGGAATTATATATATTCTGAGATCATTTTTAAAATATTGTAACAAAGCGCCACTAGATGGCGCCGAAAATGCGGTACTGTTTTCAATCGCCGTGTGTGTACCAGGGCATATTTTAAGGAAATTTGACTGTGTGGGCAACTCTTAACTTCCTCGGGGGGGGGGGGGGGTAAATGTGGAGTTTATGTTTGTTGAATAATCGTCAAAACAGAGTTTGGGGGTGAAAATTGGAATCATTGCTAATTGCTGAAATTATTGCTAATGGTCGTTTTGTTCGATATGAAAAGAGTGTGAGGAACGTAAACTGTGTGACTTTTTGAACTATTTTAATTTCATTCATTTATAATACAACCATTCATTTTCATTTTAATACAACCAACTTTAAATAACATTGTCTTTTGCAAAAAAATATTTCATATAAAACCTATCTTTGTAAAGTTCAGCTTCTGGTTTTCTTTCCCTTCGGTTTTTAATTTGCAGAAATTTTCTGACTTATGGCCGCGGATTTAAATAAGCAGTCCTGCAGCTATTTAGAGCGTTATTCAATCTGTTGCTTATTGTTGTAATTTTCGTTCCAGCATGAGAGTACGGTTTGACTATATTATAACTGAAAACTACACGCTCCATCTGCATCGAATAGGAGGTTGCCAAGACAAATGTTCCCAGCAACTTTTTGAGTGGCCCTTTGGATAAGACGAACATTTTCTTTAGTCTTGTAGAAGTGCAGGAAACAATGTCAAAATTCGATGGGAGAGTGAGACTTAAATCAATGACCTGCCAGCTTTCACATACTGAATCCGCAAATTGAAAAACTTCATTCGGAAACAGGTGTGGAAAGTTAATTTTTTCCGACGGATATTATTTCTGCCGATGATCCTGCAACACATAACGCTTGGCTTTTCTTAAAGTTTCGGCCCATTCGTCATTAACTTTATCTTTAAGAAAATGTATTGATGATTGGACAATTCCTTGTCTTTTTGATTCAAAACGTCTTGAAAATGCTGTGACATTAGAATTGACTTTCTCCCTACGTTTACTGGATGTATCTTCTTTTATGGTCGTCGTCTTCTCGCAAGCTTCAAAACCACCGGGATGAGGTGCATTTATCATTAACTCCAGTTTAGTTATGGCAATATTCAAAACCGTGATGGTGTCTGATAGAATGATACTGCTTTTTTGAAAATTTTCTTGGAGGCTTTGAAACATGTGGCAAATGTCGCCCATGATTTTTTTCACAGAAAAATTATTTTTTTTTATGGAAACACACAACTGCTGAATCAAATTAGGAGAGTGTAGGTGGGCAATTTCATTTGACTGTATGGACAATTGCCCAAAACGAACCCCTCAAAATTTGCCCTGAATCGCATCTAAATTAATTGGTTGCACACGCTCATCACTTGGCAGTGAGAGCGTTTTCTCAAGACACATAGAATAAAATGCAATCGGGGGAAGATTGCTTTTCATACTTATTGACGCGCAGTAAATTTTTTAGCTGGGAACGAAGGACTTGGACCCTGCTCCACATTGACGTGAAGCAGAAAAATAAAGCAGAAATGTAAAATGGAGTATATAGTGTTCCTATGGAAAGTACCCGGACTTTCGGTTTCTGCCTAAGTTAAAGGAGCTCTAGCCTAAGGTTTCGGTCGCGTTTTACGCTGACATGCATAAGCGGACTTCGGTTGTTCATTCTGGGGGTGCCGGGCCCGGGGGGGGGGGGACTGGCCGGGGCCTGGGGGGTTTGACCTGCGGGGGGGGGGAGGGGTATTCCACAGGTCAAACAAGGCTCCGGGGCATTCTTTCAGAAAATATTCATTTTTTTTTTGAGTTTAATCATCATTATGGTTGTTTCGAAGTAAAAGAAACTAACAATGTACCAATGAATACCCAACTGCAGTGAATACGATTTTTCTATACTACGGCCACTGAATAATATATAATTATTTGATTTATGTAATGATTTATTTGCTATTATTATTTCCTTTTTTTTAATGGATAAAAATACTGTTATTTTTAATATGATGTTGATATTATTGTAGCAACATTTGCTCGAAAAAAGGTACGAAAATAGGAATTTATTAACATGACTCTTGTCTAAAATGAATTTAAGGAACATAAACTATTACAAAGCTCAAAATACAAATATAATTCTTTAAACAATACTAGTAAAATAATAGAGTGAAGTTATTTCAATAAAAATAAATACATCAAAAATAACTTTAAAGAACTTCAAAAGTAGTTTAATAGTGATAGTAACAAGCTGAGACTCCCTTTCATCGAATCCGGAAGTAATTGGTGGAAAGCTGTAAAATTTTTTATAATACTTCCCTCCAAAACTTTTTTCAAAATTGAAATTATTTATGCTACCTTTGACTCCTCTGGGAAACTTACTGAAACTTAAATTCTAAACACGCAATTTCAGGCTATCTTTAGTGACGTTAAAGGAATTGAGAAGACTCGGGACATCTCTCCTGAAATATTTTGGCACTGAAGCACAACTCAGGACATATTTCTTCATGATAGAGTAAAAGAAAAGGAGTTTTTTTTTTTTTTTTTGAACTGAAGTCTCATTTAAGTTATCTTTGGGAAGTAAAAGTTCAAAGACCCTCCCCTGGAAACTCTTGGGTTTTGATGAAAGACTTCCTATTTTGGGAGACAAAATATTTAAAATATTTTCAGAATTTCTAAAATTTTCTTGATCTTTCTGCTTTCGTTCTATTTTTCTAAAAATTTAAACAAGATTAAAAGAATAAAAAAAAAACTGTGTGGGCTACTCTAACTTCCTCGGGGGGGGGGGGGGGGGTAAATGTGCAGTTTATGTTAGTTGAATAATTGTCAAAACAAAGTTGGGGTGTGAAAATTGGAATTTCGAAAATTGTTACTAATGGTCGTTTCGTTCGATAGGAAAAGAGTAAGGCTCGACCGATGGCATTGTTGGCCGATGGGCCGATGCTGATTGTTGGCCGATTGTTCAAAGTTGGCCGATGGCCGATTTTTGTCATCTTCCATCGGCCGATGGCCGATGGTAAAAAAAATCAAATGATTAGAAAAATAAATGTTTACAAGAGATTTGATGGGTCATATATTTATTTCATTCAACTTCTTTTTTAGTCATACAGATTTTGGCCGAAATCTCTTTTTTTCTACCACTTGACAAAAACTGTATGGGAGAGTGAGAGACGAAAAAAAAAAAAAAAGGAAATTTATACGAAGTTAATATTAACTTTGACCAAATCTGCCTTACGTAAGGGGGTTATAGAATAGCCCAGGCGGAACATAGAACCACCCATTATCGTGTCCTTTTCTAAACCGTAACCGAGTTATGGCAGATCAAAGAAAAATGGGTCAAAAAACAAAATTCTGAGAAAAAGACCAATTTCTGAAGTTTCTGTAAGACCTACATACAAAATGAAGACATATTTGGAAAGAACAGATTAAATCCTACAAAATAACACCTTTTCCATCAAGATAGTCGAACTTTACAGCGAGCTACAAGCTTTGAAAATACTCGGAATTAGAATGACACCTAAGTTTTCAATCGATATTTTCAAAAACAACCGCATGGGCTCCCATCAAATCTATTAAAAACTGGCCCATTTCACTAGCTTTCAGACGGTACAACTGAAAATCATATTGGGCAGCAAAAATTCAGGCTTTAGTTGAAACAGTATGAAAATCTGCATTCGTCGAAATAGGGAAACCAGCAGAGATTTATAGTTTTCTGTTCAAAATTTTGTTTTATGTAAGTATGGTGTGTTTCCTTTGTTCAAGAAACGAAAGTTTTATAGCTAAATAATAATTAAAACACTTTATTAAGATGACAAACACAACAAGAGGTAACAACAAGTAGAAACAAAAGAAGAGTTACTTTCACGTGCTTTTCACAAAAGAAAATGCAAAATTAAAGTAGTTACACTAACATCTATGAGTCTATTTACATGTAAGCAATCTTCAAAATTTCCCAGAGCTGCTGAAATTAGTAGCCCCCACACCTGATAGATGCCCTTGGCGTTTTACGAGCGGAAACTACCGTCGCTCTCAATGAAATTTCATTTCTCTGTTTTACTACTGCTTCATCAAGCCGAACGCGTATCTCCTCCAAACTAAGGCCCCTATACTTATGTGCAGTAAACTACTTGTTTCAAGAATTCCCAATCAAAGAAGTCCACTGCCATCAGGTCAGGTGATCTAGGTGGCCAAGAAATGCAACCCATACGACCGATCCGTTGAGGATTTTGTTCTGTCAGAAAGTTTTAACTGCATTTGAAAAATGCACTAGAACAAGAAGATAATTATTTTTCCGCTCCAAAACAGAATTATAGCTGCTCCGAAATTGTATCCATCGTATCCCACCCCTGCAATAGTTTAAATAAAAAAAACTTGAGTAATGAGTAGATAAATATGATAGTTGGAGGCCGTCGACATATTTACAACTGAAATTTTTCAATGAAAATATCTCGCAGAAAATCATAGAACAGTGGAGAAAAATGCGCAGGCAGGCGAACTATGCTTCTAATAGAAAGATACGGTAAAAGAGATGAGCGAAGGGGGGGGGGGGGCTGGTTTAAAGGATTGCAATGAAAAGGCACGAGGTAAAATGATATGAGTTCAAGCCAGATATATAGTAAACAATGCACAAATTAAAAGTATCGTAGTACAAGATGGTAAAGGTACATGTTTAAGATTATAATTCTGCATTAAATTAATAGGTAAAATCTGAAATAGCATAATCCTCCCTTATAGTGAACACCTGAGTTGCCAAGATAAGTGTTCCGAGCAACTTTTTGAGCGGCCCTTTGAAAACGACGAACATTTTCTTTAATTTATGTAGAAGTGCAGGAACCAACGTCCGAATTCGCTGGAAGAGTGGACATTTGATCAATGAGCGGTCAGCTTTCACATACCAAATCCGCAAATTCAGAAACTTCATTCGGAAACCGGTTGGAAAGTAAATTTTCTCCGACGGAGATTATTTCTGCTGCTGATCCTGCAATGCTTTGGCTTTGGCGGTTTTTAAAGTTTCCGCCTGTTCATCTTTAACTTTAACTTTTAGAAAATTTATTGATGATAGGACAATTTCTTGTTTTATTGATTCAGAACGCCTTGAAAATGTTGTGACATTAGAATATCTTCTTTTGCGGTCGTCGTCTTCTCGAAAGCTTCGAAAACACTAGAATAAGGCGCATTTATCATTAGCTCCAGTTTAGTTATGGCAATATTCAAAACTGTGATGGTGTCTGATAGAATGATATTGCTTTTTTGAAAATTTTCTTGGAGGCTTTGAAATATGTGGCAAATGTCGCCCATGATTTTTTTTGCAGAAAAATGAATTTTTTATGGAAAACACATAACTGCTGAAATAAATTAGGAAAATGTAGGTGGGCAATTTTATTTGACTGTATGGACAATTGTCGAAAACAAACCCTTTAAAATTTGCCCTGAATAGCATTTAAATTAATTGGTAGCACACGCTCACCACTTGGCAGCGAGAGCAGTTTCTAAGAGAAATAATGCGAGAAAATGTTAGTCATCGTATCGGGGAAAGAGTGCTTTTCTTACTTATTGACGAGCAGTAAATTTTTTAGCTGGAAGCGAAGGACTAAGAAATTAAAAAAAAAATTATTTATTCAGAAAGACGCCGTGGAATGAATACAATTTTTTTTTCAAATCTCTTTTTGGGGATTTATATTGAGACTCTTTACGTTACACTAATAGGATTTGGGCGGCGAAATGCAGGAAAAAAAATGAGTTAAGGATTCTATCAATTTGCCGAATGAAGTTCCAGTTTTATCGAATGATAAAATACAAGCATGCTCATTGCACACATGTCGTACATGCATAACATTTGGTGAGAAAAAACATGAGGTATCTTTTAAAAAACAACTCTAAAAACTAAAAAGAACAAATAATCTCCATGTTGCAATATAGTCTTCAAATTTCAGAATCGTCATCAAAATGTGCCGAATACGGAAATTATTGGGAGGTCACAGTGACCTCCCGATAGCCATAAAATTATTTGCGCTTTGAATGAACTTCGCTAAAATCAGCGAATCCCTAATTTGTGAAGTCTGTGGGAAATTGCATTTTGGTTTTGATGAAAGACTTCCTATTTCGGGAAACAAAATATTTAAGAGCGATTCCATACCAAATCACCGAATGGGGGTCGCACGACCGACTCGGATTTTTTTTTAATTTGGTACACAGATTGATGGTATAGAGGTATGAAAAAGCCCAAAAGGAAAGTTACCTGCTCCACTTATTTTCTGAGATACATGCCCTCAAAGTTTGTCCGCCACGTCAAAATACTAAAAGTGATGTTATTTAATCATTTTTTATAAAAAATCGTACTCATGCAAAACAAAAGTGTTAGATATCTATGGAAACTAGTTACTCCAGGCATTCCGAAAAAAAATACTAGAACGTTCATAATGAAAATTGCCAAGGTACAGGGCTCTTTGAAGTTGTCACCACAAAAACTTGATTTTGCAGATTTTGCTAAAATTCAGGCATTTATTACAAAAAAAGGCAAACAAAAACAAAGGTTTTCTCACTTTCTGGTAGTGTACAGGTCCTCCCTGTAAATTGCTACGCAATAAATTTTTTGGGTTTCTCACTCCTTCTTGGAAATATTTTAGCTTAAAGATAAGCCGTAAGGCAAAAAATGCGTTTTTGGCCATCTTGGCAGCCATTTTTCTCATAAAGGGGGAGCAGTAGAAACTTTAACTTTTTTTTTAAACAAGCCACTGATATGTTAGCTATTCACAGGAAAAGAGTTTACTTTTGGTTATTTCTCCCATTAAGAGATATCCTGCTGACAGTATATGCATGTTTTTCGCGACGACCATATGCTTTTGTTCCCCCTCTCATGGACTTAAAATTAATTAAACCAAAAAATAATTATATATTTATTATTAGCTGTATTATCTACTCAATATGTCATGAAATTTAATTTATTAAATCATTGAACAATAAATTAGATAATTGATGAAAACAAGAAAAAGTATTTCTCTGATGCCTGAGCATTATGCATTCATAATTATAAAGCACTAAATACTTTCTTGAGAAATTAATTAACATAAATGAGCTCTAAATAGTTATATTATAAGCAATACCCAATCTTGTGATTGGGATACTCCTGTTTTTAATTGAAGAATTTCTTGAATATCACATGAATATCAGGAAAATAAATGAGGTCTTTTCGTTTGATGTAGGATACTTTATGACAAATTTCATTTGATGGGCTACTAACTGAGCATGGTGATAAAGAGCTATTAATTTCAGCATCGAATTCCATTTTACCTTATTAACAGTTAAATATTTATAAAATAATTAAATAAATAATTTAATATAAAGCCATGCTTGAAGAATTAAAATTAGTGCAACTAATTTATTCCCATACTGATCTTTACAAAACTGACATGTGTTGAGCACTGATAAGAACTGACAAGAATAAGTTTACTCACTAAAATACTAGTTCACAGATACTATAAAGCGTACATTCTATTTTCTACAAAATAATGCTGCAACAAAGAACAAGGGTATAAAGGGGTAGGTACTAAAGAATTTCTTAAAAAATCAATTAAAATAAAGGAGCTTCGAATATTTATCTCATAGGCAATACCCAATCTTGTGATTGGATGTTCCTGATTGATGGCAATAAACAGGAGGATACCCATGTTCTTTGTTGCAGTATTATTTTGTGGAAAATAGAATGTATGCTTTATAGTATCTGTGAGCTAATATTTTAGTGAGTAAACTTTTTCTTGTCAGTTCTTATCAGTGCTCAACGCATGTCAATTTTGTAAAGATCAGTATGGGAATAAATTAGTTGCACTAATTTTAATTCTTCAAGCATGGCTTTATATTAAATTATTTATTTAATTATTTTATAAATATTTAACTGTTAATAAGGTAAAATGGAATTCGATGCTGAAATTAATAGCTCTTTATCACCATGCTCAGTTAGTAGCCCATCAAATGAAATTTGTCATAAAGTATCCTACATCAAACGAAAAGACCTCATTTATTTTCCTGATATTCATGTGATATTCAAGAAATTCTTCAATTAAAAACAGGAGTATCCCAATCACAAGATTGGGTATTGCTTATAATATAACTATTTAGAGCTCATTTATGTTAATTAATTTCTCAAGAAAGTATTTAGTGCTTTATAATTATGAATGCATAATGCTCAGGCATCAGAGAAATACTTTTTCTTTTTTTCATCAATTATCTAATTTATTGTTCAATGATTTAATAAATTAAATTTCATGACATATTAGGTAGATAATACAGCTAATAATAAATATATCATTATTTTTTGGTTTAATTAATTTTAAGTCCATGAGAGGGGGAACAAAAGCATATGGTCGTCGCGAAAAACATGCATATACTGTCAGCAGGATATCTCTTAATGGGAGAAATAACCAAAAGTAAACTCTTTTCCTGTGAATAGCTAACATATCAGTGGCTTGTTTAAAAAAAAAATTCAAGTTTCTACTGCTCCCCCTTTATGAGAAAAATGGCTGCCAAGATGGCCAAAAACGCATTTTTTGCCTTACGGCTTATCTTTAAGCTAAAATATTTCCAAGAAGGAGTGAGAAACCCAAAAAATTTATTGCGTAGCAATTTACAGGGAGGACCTGTACACTACCAGAAAGTGAGAAAACCTTTGGTTTTGTTTGCCTTTTTTTGTAATAAATGCCTGAATTTTAGCAAAATCTGCAAAATCAAGTTTTTGTGGTGACAACTTCAAAGAGCCCTGTACCTTGGCAATTTTCATTATGAACGTTCTAGTATTTTTTTTTCAGAATGCCTGGAGTAACTAGTTTCCATAGATATCTAACACTTTTATTTTGCATGAGTACGATTTTTTATAAAAAATGATTAAATAACATCACTTTTTTAGTATTTTGACGTGGCGGACAAACTTTGAGGGCATGTATCTCAGAAAATAAGTGGAGCAGGTAACTTTCCTTTTGGGCTTTTTCATACCTCTATACCATCAATCTGTGTATCAAATTAAAAAAAAATCCGAATCGGGCGTGCGACCAACTTTTTTTTTTCTTCGGTGATTTGGTATGGAATCGCTTTTAAAATATTTTCAGAATTTCAAAAAATTTTCTTGATATTTCTGCGTTCGTTCTATTTTTCTAAAAATTTAAACAAGATTAAAAAAAAAAGCAAACTTGGAAAAAAATTGCAGCACGGGTTTTGAAAGACCCTTGTCCCGTTTCCTGACTTGAACAGGGGCAATAGGCTAAAAAATGTTTGAAACACATTATACATTTAAACCTTCAAACATAATTTTTGCAAATTTAATATGGAGTTTATTTTTTGAAGGCGTGAAATAATAAATGAATTCGGAATTATGTTATCTTGCATTGCAAAAAGAAAAAAAAAAAGCAATTTCCATTCGTTGCAAAGAACATAACTGCAATTTACCTTGTTTCGAAAACGGACGCGAAATAGACTCTCGGCATAACTCAGTAATTTGTAGTCCAAAAAAACACTTGTCCCTTAATTTATAAACTTTTCACGTGATGGAAAGTAATTGTGCCAAAACATTTCTTGCATAAGGTAAAGAATTAATCACGGAGTAGAAAGAAGGAGAGAAATGTTCTACGGATGCGCTAGTTTGAAAGTGGCAACAAATTCTCACCCGCCGCCAGAGGACGCTAGCTGAAACGCTCCCTACTTCCTACGGGAATCAATGTAAATGATACTGAATCTGTCCTCTCTTTAAATGCTGCTATGGGAAAGAAAAATTTTTTTTTTCAACTGGATTTTGATGTAAATCTTCGACTGACATTATAAATTAAGTATGATTTTCATCCCACGAAAATAGGTGCCGTATTCTTTGAGAAATAGGTTTAATCGAATGCACTTACCAACTTGCCAAATCTGACAGAATCTGTCATTTTTTAAAGACTGCTGTTGGCAAGAGTTTTTTTTTTAACTGGATTTTGGTGTAAATCTTTGATTGACATTATGCATATGATAAATTAAGCATGTGGCAAAAAATTAATTATGTCGGTACTTAATTTTTTTATTAATTAAAAATATTTAGTACACAAAATAATTATTATAGACTATATTTTCATATTACCTTCTTTTTTACATGTTCATACTTTTATTTAATTACCATTTATAATCAGTAATTGAAAAATTTATTTGTTCATTATTATTATTTTTCTTTGGTTTTAGGAAATTATTTACATCATTTTTACAATTTTCTAAACTAATAGACTAATATAATGTATCTCTAACCAGGGGTGCCCACAAGGGGGGGGGGATTTTTTAAAGCTAATTAATTAATTTATTTATTTATTTATTTAAATTATTGATTTATTTATTTTTTTATTTAAATTATGGGCTGATTTGTTTTGAATAAAAATTATTCATTAATTAATATTTTTAATCCACATTAGTTCTTTTATTTCTTTATTATTTTATTTATTTATTTTGTGTGCGTGTGAGTGTGCTTGGAAAACATCTTTCTTAAAAATTATGGCAAAACTTCAGTGGGATCAAAGTCATATTTAGTTCATAATGTCAATCGAAGATTTACACCAAAATCCAGTTTAAAAAAAAAAACTCTTGCCAACAGCAGTCTTTAAAAAATGACAGATTCTGTCAGATTTGGCAAGTTGGTAAGTGCATTCGATTAAACCTATTTCTCAAAGAATACGGCACCTATTTTCGTGGGATGAAAATCATACTTAATTCATAATGTCAGTCGAAGATTTACATCAAAATCCAGTTGAAAAAATTTTTTTTCTTTCCCATAGCAGCATTTAAAAAGAGGACAGATTCAGTATCATTTACATTGATTCTCGTAGGAAGTAGGGAGCGTTTCAGCTAGCGTCCTCTGGCGGCGGGTGAGAATTCGTTGCCACTTTTAGATAGCAGAGATTTAGCTCCTCCCCTTTAACCTCCTTGGATTAATATTGACCACTCTCAAAATCTCTACGAGAATCAGCTACAGTGCCTAGAACAGGGAGTAAAAGGAAGGAGATGGATCTCCATGATACCGGTTTGGCAACAAAATTTCACTTCCGCCAGGGAGCGCTGCTGCAACCTTAATTTGTTTACATCCCGTAGTCTAGCGTTTTAAAGGGCATTTAAATAAGGGAATTTCCTAAATATTAGGAAATTTAAAGCTGTTTTTGCTATGAAAGCTGTTTAGAGAAGCATAGAACACTTTACTTCATCCTACGTTTATAATATATTTTGCATTCGAAGCGTTAATTTTTGCTTTTGAAGCAATTCTTTTAAAACCTAATTTGATCTGCTGTCACTTAGGTGAAGAACTTAATGATTTATAAATTTCTCCATTGCATAGGTGCCCATGGGGAGGGGGGGCTATTATGGCGCAAGTTGCGCCATTAAAAAAAATTTTTTTTGGGGGGGGGGAGGGAAAAACTAATTTATTTATTTTTTGAATTATTTATTAATTATTTTTTTTAATTTAAATTATTTACTGTTTTTTTTTTAATATTCCTTAATTTATTTTTTTTAATTTAAATTATTTCTTTGTTATTATTTTTTATTTGTTTTTTTTTTTTGTGTGTGTGTGCTTGGAATGTCTGGAAGAGAAAAAAAGCGATTCTATTCTGCGCAAAATTAATACTTTTAAAAAATTAGTAATTTTGTAAAAAATAATAGTTATAATTTAAAAAACAAACAAATAATGTTTCAAAAAATAAATAAATATTATTTAAAGAAATAAATAAGTAATATTAAAAAAAATAAATAAATAAAATACATTAATAAAAAAAGAGGCAAAAATAAAAAGCACAAAAGGGAAATGAAATATGAGAAAGTAAATAACTTTAAAATCATAATGTTTAACATTTCTCTTTCGTGGGGATAATTGTGCCCCATATCTGACCTCTCAATTACCACGCATCCGCTACCCGAAAAGCGCCGGCTACCTTCCGTCGGTCTCCCCGCTGACCCCGCCGAAAGCTCGGGGTCCTCGGCGAAATTCTCCTTCCCCTTCTCCGTCAGCACAAGCGACAGAGTCGAGAGATCATAAGTCAATCGGCTTCAGCGCCATCTCTCGGCAGTGGAAAAATCGGGACACATTTTCACCCGCGTTGCCAAAGGAGATGAGGCTCCTTCCTTTTACAGCCTTATTCACAATCACGGCTTGGCTGCAGAATAATCCCGAAATCGATCTATCCTGCGATCCAGATCCATCCTCCGTTCTTATTCACCAACCTTGGATAAATGAAGCGCGGGATTACTCAGACACAGATGTAAGAACTTCTGTAATTGGTCGCTTTTGATCAGGTGACGTTGACGACATTCCCATGATTCCTAGTCGCTCATTATGGAAAAATCATGGCCGCCAATGTTTACCGGAAGCTGACAAATCTTTGTTATTTTTTATATTTTTTTCTAACCGTCAGAACTTTTCACAACTTATGTATGTTATATATCTTGGTAAAATGCATCTTCAAAAAAATTTTCATTAAAAAATATTAACTTTAAGGTACTTAAATCAATTAAAAACTCACTGTAAGTGAGAAATTTCAGCGGCGTCCATCTTGGGCCACCAGGAATCTATTCAGTTCTTAAAAATGTTTCTGAATTTTTCTACCGTTGTTATCACGCTACTTTTTCGTCCTAAGATGCATTTTTCAGGTTTATTTCGCAAAAAAAGTAAGGAATCAGAGGGATATTTCAAAATAAAAACATCATATCTGCCATGTTTGTCTTTTCCTACATGTAAAACGTGTGGTAGAGAGTATAATCGCGGAATTAAACCGCCAATATTGGCGGCTTACAGCCTTATTCACAATCACGGCTTGGCTGCAGAATAATCCCGAAATCGATCTATCCTGCGATCCAGATCCATCCTCCGTTCTTATTCACCAACCTTGGATAAATGAATCGCGGGATTACTCAGACACAGATGTAAAAACTTCTGTAATTGGTCGCTTTTGATCAGGTGGCGTTGACGACATTCCCATGATTCCTAGTCGCTCATCATGGAAAAATCATGGCCGCCAATGTTTTACCGGAAGCTGACAAATCTTTGTTATTTTTTATATTTTTTTCTAACCGTCAGAGCTTTTCACAACTTATGTATGTTATATATCTTGGTAAACTGCATCTTCAAAAAAATTTTCATTAAAAAATATTAATTTTAAGGTACTTAAATCAATTAAAAACTCACTGTAAGTGAGAAATTTCAACGGCGTCCATCTTGGGCCACCAAGAATCTATTCAGTTCTTAAAAATGTTTCTGAATTTTTCTACCGTTGTTATCACGCTAGCTTTTTCGTCCTAAGATGCATATTACAGGTTTATTTCGCAAAAAAAGCAAGGAATCAGAGGATATTTCAAAATAAAAA
>JAXGGA010007918.1:0-59796 GCA_038373865.1 Uloborus plumipes
TGTATCTAAAATCTGAACTGAGCCGAATTTATCTTCACGCCAACTTAAGGCTGCATTGAAATCCTTCTATACATCATGAAAAGAAGCAAACACTTTTCAACATTTAAAAATCCAGCCAAAGCATCTAAATTTAAATGGAGCTTTTAGAAAGTTAAGTTAAGCAAATAAATAAAAACATGCTTATGGAGGAAATAATTCTTTTCTATGTTGTTTCCTTTATTTATATTCAATCATTGTGACGGCAAGGAAAATACTATATCATGCGTAGGGTCTAAAATTTAGAGTAGATTATTTCACCATTGAAAAATATTTCGTTGCTATGAGATAAATTTAAAAAGAATAAAAATACTTTCAATAGAAAAAGAGACAACGCTCTATATAAAATAATTTACTAATATTGGGATTTCAAAAGTAGTAAAAAATAGAATAGTCAAACTTAAAATTTGATTCTCCTAAAAGTTTTCCACATTAGGTCATTGTCTAGTCTGTCGAATTAAAACTTCGGTTCTTAACGTAAGTGGATAATTAAAAAAATCCCCCCCCCTCCCCTCCAAATAGAAAATGGTTATGCAGTCGAGCCCGCTTAATGAAATAGCCATTTTCCACGAAAAATTATTCTGATAAGCGGGATATTCCATTATCCGAGATGTAAATAATGCATTACAATGGTTTAGTACATTGAAAATCTATTATATTAAGCGGAATATTGTTTAACCCTTGTGGGTTCCTTGGGGTCATATGTGACCCCAATGCAATTTCTGTTTAATATATCTTGTTAATCAACCATTTGTTTTTAATGGCATTTTGTGGCTTTTATTCTTCTAGTTTTCTATTCAAAATAATGCTATTATTGTGTTTTATTTTTCCCGAATTGCATTTTTTGCACACAAGACCCTTGGGGTCACTTCCCCAGAATGCCACAAAAAAAAAAAAAAAGGACGTTGTAACATTTGTCCAAGAGAACTTGACAGAAAATGTCATCAGTGTTTAAAATTCACTTGCAAAAAATCATGTTTTTTCTGGTCTGTAACAGTTGTAAATAAATCTGCAGTTATTGTAAGTTTTGCTCTACAACTTTAATGTTTAATGCGTGAACTAACTTTTACTTTGATTGTGTCTTTTTATTTTTATTTTTTAGCATTAAAAAGTGTGTGAACTTAAACAATGCATGTAACATTCAATGATCATAATAAATTAATTAAAGGAAGCATTGGGGTCGTTTATGACCCCAAGGATCTTGAGTGTAACTGAAATGGGAGGGACCCACGAGGGTTAAGCGACATTCTAATAAGCGGGCTCGACTGTGTTATGTTGTAGGGGGCTTTTATTTGTAACCTTCAGTAACTACGTAGTCATTTTGAGAAAAAGAAAAAACTGCCCGGAGCTAGATATTTTAATCTAACGTCACCCCTAACATTTGATAGATATCTGTCAAATTCTTAAGTTGGGGACTTAGTTTTTGCGTCACTTTCAAAACCAAAACGCGACATCAAAAGAGTGCACGCTATCATTCCATTTAAAGTAACTGAATCGGAGTCTGAGCAATAACAGCAAGGCTGAAGGGTTAGGTTTTTGCCCCAAGACCCAGGTGCTCGGAAGATGCGATTTTTCCGTCCGTATCTTTTCCGGGATCATTTTGCACAAAGACCGGAGGATAAGAGTGGCTTCAGCAAAAGCCTTCTTGCTTCGGTACAAAAATACAAGGGATTGCTCGGAGGGTTGGTTACTGATTGCGAGCTAAGGGGGGAGGCCCTTTTTTCCTTTTGGGATCTCTTTATTTTCACTCGAGAGATTTTTCTGCTAGGGGATATCTCATTATTGCAAGGACATTTTATAACTTAGTACTCCATTAGTATCTTTGTTGACCATTTTTTAATGCCAATCTCTTTGCATGTGTATTCTATGCTAAAATGTGACATATGTAGTTTCGCTATTATAATGGAACCTCTTCTAACAGGAAAAAAAATAGTCTTCTGGTTTAAAAAGTCCATAATAGTACAATACCGGCAGAAAACTGAGTCAGTGGATACCCACGTTGATCTAAAAGGTTATGGTTGATTTTGTCAATAACATTTGTCAACTTAATGAGATATCTTTTAGCACGTGACATCTGGCTCGAAAAGTTTAGTTTTAGCATCTGTGACACGACCGAATACGTAGCTTTTGTTGCCATTTTACCCACAAAAGTAGAAAAACGTACAGACAGACTCAACAAAACAAAAATTGCAAGTAATTAAAGTTCAAAGTTTTATTGTTGCATTTGTTGCAGCTTTTTTGTTTTCTGGTTTTGTCTTTCGTGTGCGTATGAAATTGGTCTAATGACGTCTACTTTTTGGTGTACCAAGTTTTATTTTCTTACCTGTATCCATTGCTTACCATTGTGCAGAGTTTATTTTTTAAATGTAACATAGCCCTTTCATCCTCTACACCCTTCAATTATAGTATTACACAGACACATGAAGATTCAATAAGCAATGAAAGAACGGTGTTTTGGAAGACGATGGGGTCTGTTTCTGCTTTCATAAATAAAAAATTAATGGAGACCCTTATATCCTATTTTTACTTATAGACCAATGACAAAGGTACGTAATATTAATGCCCAATTTTTGTGTCCTTTGTTCACGATAAATCTGTTCGCACCTGTTTGATGTCCAACAACTAGAAAGAGTTTCAACAGGCTATATCAAAATAAAACTATGTTTTGGAAGGCAACTTATAACAACCAGGCAACAATGTAGATGAACCAGTAATACATTAGCGCAATGGCATTTTAATAGAAGTATCAATTGTTGCACAAAACAACAACTCCAAATAGGTTAAATACTTTGATTATTGCTCGAACTTGAGAAAGAACACAGACTCTTATTCCGTATAATACAATTAAATATTGAAGTTTTTCAAAAACAATATTTATTTGTTAAAAACAATACTGCGTAAGAGTGTGGAAGTGAATGATTCTCAAAAATGAAAATAAAAAGAAATAGCTTAAAATTCAAGATTCTGTACTAAGTTATTAGGAAACTCTTCCTCTGCATCAGCGTCAGATTTACAAAAGGTTCGTTGCACTCTAAGAATTCAAGAAACGTAGCAACATTACAATGATGAAATATGGAAATATACAAACCTTTTGAAGTTTACCTATTATTTTGAGGTATTTACAGAACCTACAAATACATCATCCGCATTTCTTGGTCACGCCCCATCCTTTGCCCAAACAATAGGAGACTACTATCGATTGCAAAGAGCGAACAGATTGACAAAGGGATCTAGGAATACTTGGATCGGGCACCAGATAATGTCTAAACGTAGCAGAGGAAGCAGGAGTCGCGAATGAAACCAAATTATCACCCTCCCGCGAAAAGAGAAAAATTATTATCTGCGGTGTCGTGTTCCTAGCTGTGCTGCTCGTGGTAGAACTCCTTTTGAGGAAGGGTCTGCCTACCCGACATTTTGGTTCGAGAAGAGTTTGGAATCCTGAGTAATTATAGTCACTGGTTGTTACCAGGGTGCGAAATTTTAGGTGGAGGCTCTGCACTATAAAAATGGATGTTGTTTTTACAGCATAATACAGCTAATTTTATAGTAATAAACTAAAAATTTCTAACTTTACAGTAATAAACTGCAAATTGCGGATTTTACAGTAATAAACTGTTATAATGCTATTTTTACAGTTTATCGGGTGCCCATCCCCCCCCCAAGCTCAATGGCGCAAATTCCCCCCCCCCCCCCCCAAATTTTCACAACCCTCTTATGCTTTTCATTTTTTATTTTTACCCTCTTTTTTATTAAATTTATTTTTTTTAAATATTATTTATTTTTTTAATTTAATTTTTTTTTTAATTTATTTTTTTTAAATATTTATTTATTTAAAAAAATTTTTTAAATATTATTTGTTTATTTTTTTTACATATTTATTTTTTTTAATTATAACTATTATTTTTTTTATTATTAATTTTTTAAAAGTGCTAATTATGCGCGGAATAGAATCGCTTTTGTTCTCTTCCAGACGTTCCAAGCACACACACAGGAAATAAATAAATAAAAAATTGTAATAACGAAATTAAAAAAAAAAATTTGATTTAAAAAAATAAATAAATAATTTTTATTACAAAAAAATCAAATAATTTAAATTAAAAAAAAATTAATGATTATTTAAATAAATAAATACATAAATTAGTTTTAAAAATCCCCCCCAAAAATTTTGATGGCGCAACTTGCGCCATAATCCCCCCCTGTGGGCACCCCTGCAGTTTATTACTGTGTATTTTGCAGTTTAAAACTGGAACTTCTGCTGACAGTATTATACTGTTGTTTTTACAGTATAATACGGCTAATTTTATGGTAATAAACAAAAATTGTGATAATAAGCTGTAAAATTGCTGTTTTACAGCAATAAACTGTACAATAACTAATTTTGCAGTTTATTACTGTGCATTTTACAGTTTTAAACTGGAACCTCTGCTGCCAGTATTATGCTGTAAAAACAACGGTTTATTTTTTGCAGTGTGATATATTTCCCATAGGACAAATCCATTTTGAAAAAAATGCATCGATTCATGCACAAAACAACCCGCAAAGGCTCCAAATACATTATGTCCTTGCTTTGTTGCATGAATGTTTGAAGAACATGGACTCTACTTCTATAAAGTACAGTTAAAATTTGAAGATTTCCACAAATTTATATCATGGTATTTTAACTCCGTAGCAGACGTGTCTTACAAGATACGTCCGTTACGATAAAAAAAAAAATATTTAAATATTTTTCAAAACACATTTTCAATTTTTTCATTAAAAAAAAAATAGATTATTTCAACTTTCACTTTGCCCCACATTCCCCTACCATCACGCGCATACTACTAGAACCAAAAATGCCGCATGAGTCAGCTCCCCCTTATACACAGTGGAATTAATTCGCAGAGAACAACTGGAAAAGATGGTTTTCTCTATGCTCCGGTTAAGGCACGGTTTCGAAGGGTGGTGCGGACGGATTAATCGCCCTGTATGCAGTACCTTGCGATCGAACAAAGGGCTTTAATTCGATACCAGGAAATCTCCCCCGCTCGTTTTCCGCAGGCGATTTTAAAACTAAGTCGCCAGCTGAATCTGCATTTGGAATAGAGAGAGAGAGAAGGGAGAGGATATTCCGAGTTAGATTATGATTTCGTTAAAACTGGGGCTCGTTCGTTGGATTGGTTCCTTGGGGTTGTCGGCTCCCGAAATCGAAGATAATGACTCTGGAAATGAAAATTTTATTAGTATTTTGGCGCTCTTTAAAGCGAATTCTAATTAAAAATGCTGAGTTATGGAAGTCGTTCGTTGGAGGTTCCTTGGTAATATACAGCGAGTTGAATGCGCTTGTTTTTATGGTTTGAGTTGTTCCTTTATTTGAAATCTCAGGGAAATATGTTTTGATTGGTAATAAATGAAATATTCTAGTGAAATAAATAAAACATGACTGCCTCCTCAATATTTTGTGATTTTATTTTAATTTTCGACCATGAAATTTTAACTCGGACAATTTTTTTTTCAAGTTAAATGTTTTTTCACTCTTTTTCTGTTATTAAAAGTTCTGTTTAACTTCTTTAGAGGGTCTTTTTTTTTTCTTTTAGTTGTGGAACCTTAGGATTTTTGTTCATAATATGAAAGATTTGAGATTCGAAATTCATTTGATTTTTATAGATGGCATCATCACCAGCACAATTTTTTCATTGTTCTGAAAGGGAAGCTAGAAGTCTCAGAAACTCTACAACTTTAATAGGACGGATCATGGAACTTTTAATCTCACGTATTTAACTATCACAACCCCATTTACAGTCAGTGGTGTGCTGTGGCATCGGGTTTCTAACCTATAACCCTCCGATTCCGAGTCCACTGTTAAAACTACGGGTTGCATGTAACACCTTTAAGGGTGGAAAGTTGTAGCACCAGCGGCACCCCCTGAAGGGTACCACTTGACTCCCTATGACACCCTTGAAGGTGATATTAGGCTTCCTACATGGGTCACCCATTGGGTGCCATAAGGAACCCATAGTATGCCACTTGACTCCGTATGTCACCTTCAAGGGTGCCATAGGGATTCAAGTGGCACCCTTCACGGTTTGCTACTGGTGCTACAACTTTTCACCCTCAAAGGCTCCACATGCAACCTGTAGTTTTAACAGTGCACGCTCTATCTATTTCACTACTTATCCACTGGCACAGAAAGGGAAAGAGTGCCGTTAGTTTACCGATGATTTCGAAATTGCATTTATTAGCCCTACTTTATATTGTGATGTGTTTTCCGTATTAACATTTTCGATGTAGCTAGACATTACAATTGCGTTTTTTTAGAACCTCTAATTAGGAGACTATGTCAAAAGTGTAAATGATAATCCCAGAAGTCAGTTATTGATGTTCATTTGAGAGAGTATGCTTTAACATTTTTCTTGGCTCTAGGTTTAAGAAAAAGTAGGGGTGCGACATCGAAGGCAAAACATCGATGTTTCAAGACATCGATGTTTCGAAATTAAGACATCGATGGTATTGATACATCGACCAAAAAACATCGATGTTTTCAAACATCAATGTTTCAAAACATCGATCTTTTTTATACAAAATACTTACATTTAAATGTACAGTGATACAGTAACTCCCCAATACATTGCACCTCTTTATATCACTCAATTAGATTTATCGTTTGTCTGCTGAAAAACATCAACCGTATGATATCGATGTCAATTACAGAAAACATTTTTAGTGAGATGGATACTGCAACTGCTGATTAACTGTATAACTTTATTTATCGCATATTTTTATGAAACTTTTTTTGTTGAAATGTAAAATACCGTTACGAAAAAACTTTCTAAAGCAAAACAAAAACAACGATGTTTAAAAATCGTTGACCGTAAATCATCGGTAGTAATTAAAAAGAACTATTTCAATACGATAGATATTGCAACTGTTAAAGATGATTTTTTTATTGCATATTTTTATTGCTTTTTGCTGAAGACATCGAAAGAAAAAAAACATCGAACGCGAAGCAGTGATCATTAAAAGAAATCGGTCTCAAAACATCGATGGTTACTATCAAAAATGTCTTCTAACGAGATTGATAGTGTAACGGCTGATTGACGATATAACTTTTGGCCCCATATCTTGATGATTTCTTCTTTTTTTTTTTTTTTTTTTTGATGAAATATAAAACATTCACATAAAGAATAATAATGAAATAAATAAAATTAAAAAAAATGGCGAAAGAAAGTTAGAAATGTTTTAGAAACATCGAAATAAAAACATCGATAATCATCGTAGAAAATGTTTTCTAATGATATTTATACTGAAACTTCTGATTAAGTATGAAAACTTCTTAATACGTCTGCATATCGCATATTTTTATCAAACTTTTTTTGCTGGATTATAAAACATCGACATCGAAAAAGACATCGAACCCAAAACATCGATGTTGGGAAAACATCGACCCTCAAACATCGATGGTAAAAACATCGATGTTTTAGCAAAAACATCGATGTTTCCAAAACATCGACATCGATGTCGCAGCCCTAAGAAAAAGTAAAGGCGCAAAATGGGGGTCGGGAGGAAGGAAAATCTTATCACGACACACCAAATCTACTCCGCACTTCTAGAAAATGGAATATTTTTTCTTTTGAATTTTGAGCTGTGTTTCTTAGTGCCAAATATAGTATTACTGGCTTAACAGCAATTATTTTAGTTATAGTAAACGAAAATTGCGATATGTTATGGTTAAACATGCTTGCAAAATTCTTAGTTTTATGATTCAATATCACATTTTGAAATATTGTATTTTGAAAATACTTTGTACGTGAAACATGGCATATAAAAGCAGTTTTTTAGTGTTTACAAATTAAAATTGTTTTTTTTTTTATTTGTTACTTAACAGAAAGAAACTTAAATTGCTTTCAACAAGAAAACAAAAAAGAAAAAAAAAAACGTATTCACGAGACGAGCAAAATTAAACTTTAACCCATGCAGCGTCTTAGAAGCCTTAGATGGAATTAAGGAAACCCTACGCTCTGGTGCTTTCTGTTGTTGTAAACAAATAAGAATTAATTAAACTAAACTGAACTGACGTCACGCTTAGAGCATGTAACTTTGTTTTATGCCGAGCGACACTTAAAGTTGCCTTTCAAGTTTTCAGTTGTTGATTTTCACTTAAAATAGATTCGTGTTGAATGTTGGGCCTTATTTTGAATCAACTTAATATTTTAATTTAAATAATAGTACAATTAGGGAGTGAAAGCTGCGTCCAAACTTGTTTGCGGTTTTAATGATGTAAAGTTCAGTATATTGCCAATTACGCTGATTAAACATAGACGATCTTTCTTAAGGGACTTTCAGTTTATGTTAATATTATTTGATTTATTAACAAATAAATGCAGTTCAAACAATTGCTAACAATTAAATAACTGTGTGTTGTTTTTTTTTTGCTAAAATTTTAATTATTTATTTCCGCAAGAGCATATTTTAATTGAATTATTTCCACTCAACAATAAATAGAATGATTATTTGTTGAAAATTTATCTCAAATACCATACAAGTAGTTTGTATTTTAAAGCAAGCAATATGCAACACGAGTTTTAAGATTAAGAGTTGAAAAAAACAACAAATAATAATTCAACATATGGTTGGTTAAGCAAAGAATTTTCAACATTATCATTTGTTAGCAAGGAGAAAGTTGGCGCGTGCTTACGGTTTTGTTTTACAAATGTATGTTTCGGTCATACAAAATTTCGAACATCACAATGAAAAATATTGTAAAGTATTATGCATGATATAACTTGTGTAATTAGGATATTATCGCATACAATCATTTAACAGTTTTTTAAGATAAAATATTATAACACGGATTTGTCATGAAAATTTCATACTTGTTTCTAGGAGTTATAAGAAAGCAAATATTATGGATTTGAACGTTGTTGACATTTCAGCATGAAAGTGTTTAGTTCTTACTTATCGATGGAATTCGTTAGAGCACTCAAATACGTGTGTGTAGAGTTAATTACAACACCTTAAAACGCGTAGATGAAGCTAATAATAACACCGAAACACATGTGGATGTTGTTTATTTACACCACCGAAACACCTATAGATGAGGCTCATTATACTACATTTATTGGGTTAACCCATTTATGCTCAAGTTTTTTTAAACAATTTTTTTCAATTTTTATCTGCTTAAAACTCTTACTTGAAATGGTTTACATACATTTTAGGCGTAAAATAGATCGCCGTTGCCACATTTATTAAGTTACTAGCTGCCAAGAAAGCTAGATTAGCTTCCTGCGGCATGTTGGTGGTGCATAATGCGAACCACCCAACTTTTACCTTATTCTGATGTTATATTATTTGATATAGTTCAATTTTCATAAGATTTCAAGACATACTACGTACGTGGTCCGCTAATTCCCCAAGCAGCTAGCTGCGTGGCACGGCGTTGCACGGGCGCTTCGCGCCTTTAAAGTAGTAAAGAAAGATTCGACAAACTACTTGCCGCCAAGGCGACTCGCTAGCCGGCGCTTCACATCTTTACTTTTTTCCTGCATCCAAAAATCATTCGAATTATTGAGATGCTTCGCGCCAAACAAATTGTGAGGGAAGTTTCAACAAGTTCAGCTCCCTCAAGGGAAAGAAGCAGACATGGATACTTAGTTTTTAAAATAAGTATAATTCAACTTCGCAGAGATGGCCTATGACTCCTCCTTTTTTCAGGATTGTCCATTTTTAGGAAGGGATGATACGCAGATGAAAATTGAGGAATGGGATTCACAATTGATGGGGGAATTTGAATGGGTAGAAATTCTACCTATTTTAAGGAATGGACTCGTTTTCTCATTTGATTGACACCGGCCATCTCGTCGCGGTTGAATTATAGATGGCTTTTCAACTAATTTATGTTTCAAAACATTACAAGTAGCTAGCGATAAAAGTACTACGTACGTGGCCCGCTAATGAGTTTCATGTTTGATTTGGTTAAGCCTTTATTCAAAATTCCAATTATCATTGTTATTACTGTTTCATAGCAACCACGTTTTGTAACAATGGATTTCATGTTTAATCATTTAGGAAAAATCGCTTTAACTTTGACACCTTATTAATTGATATCTTTGTTAATTAAAATCGTATAATTATATAAATTAAAACTAATGAAGCCTGTAAAATTATCAATATATCGGTACCTGGTTCGACTTTCAGGTCATTGGCTTTCAGGAGAAAGAAGCATGACATAGACAGATAGAAAGAAAGATACTCAGTTTTTAATATAAGTAGATGTAACATCCTGTTTATGGGACACTAGGCAGATATGTGCGCAAAATACGACCTTACTTGAATTTACTTGTGCAAAGTAACATTACAGAAGGCACCTGCGATCAATTTTAAGCAAATCATTTTAAAATAGTTTAGTTTTATGAAAAATAAGTTCGTAAAAGCACTTACTTTCTGTGGCTACCCATGCTGGATCGTTGCTTGACTGATTTGTCTGAAAATAGCTGTCAATAAATAAACTCTGATGTCCAACTAGTGATTCTATCTGGTTTCTCAAGAAGAAGGACTGTTAAACTTGTGAAAAACAGCTTTAGTAAAATGATATACCTATTACAGATTTTTGTATGCAGTAACTAACAAGCGTCCCGTTTTTAGACTACTGGGCATAATAGGGTTTATTGCTCTACTGAAACACGTGTTGATGGGGTTTACTGTCACATCGAAACAAATGTAGACAGAGTTAATTGCACAATCGTAAGAGGTGTAGTAGATAGTGTTAATAACAACTCCGAAACACGTGTAGATGAAGCTCATTACAGCACCTAAACACGTGTTGTTGAGGTTAATTACAACAACAAAAACCATGTATATGAGGCTCATTACAACATCAAAACACGTGTAACTGATGCTAATTACAACACCGAAAAAACATGAAGATGGGTATAACTGCAACATCAAAACACGTGCATGCAAAATTCATTGGGAATTGTTGCCTCACAACAATGAATTTGTTCTACTGCATTGTCGGTGAAAAGCTAACTTTTTTAGATTACTTTACATGAAAATCCTAGCAACGGAATTTCAGAAATTCCCGGTATGTGACGATGTATATAAATTATAGCGGAATGTAAAGATACTCCATAATTTAAAAGATTTATTAAAATGGTGGAACGTCATTTGCTATTCCACTCGTTGAAATTCTATATGCCACAGAAAAAAGCATCATCTTCATCTTATAACAACCACAGGGTAATTTGGTCACCGTGAAAATGAGAAAGAAATTGATTCCAAATTCCTCCTAGCTCCAGCAATTTACAATTTGCCCTCATGTATATTCATATTTCACCCCCTTGAGGGTAGACTAGAAGACCCCCTTGCCAATTTAGAACCCCCTCCTTTTCCCGGGTGAACTGGGAAAAGCGTTTCATTTGTAAAATTCTGCACCGCTAACGGTTTGTTACAGAGAGCGAAGAATACATTAGAGATAATTGTTTTCAGGTCGTTGCTTATATTATTACGATTGAAGAGATATCAGGGCCCCTCTTCCTGCGTGTTACAGTCTTCTTAAAAGCCGAGTTATGAATCTGCTAGGGGGGAGGACAAGCAGGAAAGAACCAGGGATGAACCCTTCGGGGTGAATTGGAATTGATTCGTGACGATATGAGTTATTCGTTCGGAATCTATTCGAAAGAGATTCCAGAAAATGGAAGATGGTTTATTTACCAAAAGTCAATTCCCACATCTGTATATTAATAGAGTTTCTAACATAAATGTTTCTTGAATAATGCTTTGATTGTCTAATAATGATGTATCAACGCTCGGTAGATGAAATGCGTGTATAATTTAGTAATTTCGATTTAGTAGCTTTAAACTTTCCTGAAAAATGGATTGACTGGCTAATAGTGCTTTATCACAGAGTGCCCTCGGGGGGGGGGGGGTTCATTCCGCAGACTGCACCATCGAAGTTTTTAGGGGGGTGTTTTAAGGGACATTTTCTCTTAGAGGGTAAGGCTACCTCTAGCTTACCCTACTCTACAATAAGGATTTGTATGTACAAAAACGCATACAATAGATACAGAGATAATAGGTATTCTAGAAAATGTTTAGAGAGTCCAATAATGCTTTTAAAAAAAGGAACTAAGAAGTATATGGAACAATAATAAAATAAATGAAGTAATGATTTCTTCAAAAAAAAATGATGCGATATTTTAATGTGTAAATAACTCACGGTAAGTTTACATGTGAGTTTAATATAATATGTGCAAGATAAAAGTACCCTAAAATGCTTTAACGACTTATTTTTTTTTTCAAATTAATTTAACAACAATTTGACGACGATATGCTCATAGGTGGCAATATAACAAATGTCATGCTTTTGTGCCTTACCGTTTTCCCAGGAATTGCGCCCTACTCAAGCATTCGATTTCATTGTATGTATGGAAGCTGTAAAAAGATAAATATAATGTGTTTTTTTTAAATAAATTTGTACTGTGTGAAATGTGTCTTAAAATAATTTAGAAACCCAAAGTTTTCTTTAAAAATGTATATTCTAATGATGGATTTCTTTATTTATTTTTTTTTTTTTTTTTTTTTTTTTGAATCAATTCCTATCATCGTACGAAAAGAGAAATCGTAGTGTTGGTGAAAGACATAGACAATGTATTGGGCAAAAATACATTTTATGGCGCGTCACGGCCATAATAAAGCCATTTAAAGTATTTTAATACATGACTTATGTTTTTAAAGGCAGCGACAATATTAAGAATGTTCGACATAAAATTCACATTAGCATGATGTATTTAGTTTTTTACTTGTCAAAATTAAATTTAAATACTGAAAACTGACCATGAGCTATAATTTTCGTAAAACGGATGTGATGGAATATGCTGTCGAAAATTGATTTGACATAATTAGCAAATCAGTCGAAGTTTTGTGGAAATTATATATAAAATAACTCATTGGCGAATAATCGTTAATTTTCAACTTGATTTCAGTTAACTAGCAATTAATTACTGCTTTTCGTTTTGAACTCTTAAGGGACATATGTTGATAAGTGGTTAATGCGAAAGAATTTGTCTTTCAGAATGAAATATGTTGTTTAAAGCCCTTTTAGTTTCTAAATGTACCACCAGATTATTTATAATAACTTCATCAGACCGACTGCTAAGATTTTCACACTTTTATGCATCTTTGGAAAATCTAATAATATTTTAGAAATTCTCATAAATTCGAAACAGAATAACTCTAAATAGAAATTGAAGCATTCTTGAAAGCGGCATCAAAAATTCATTTTGCTTTGATCCCATCATTTAGTTTATACCACAGAGATGATGACGGCATTCCCAGTGAGCTTTTGAATAGAATAAATTTCCTGTTTCTCTTTTCTCTAAAATCCGACTCAGCTAATGGATATTTTCAATTATAGAAAGAGAGGATGGTTTATTGGGTAAACGTAACTTTTATTTCATTTATAAAAGGCAACGCTTGCCAAGTTTTGAGACTAATTTGTGTGCCCCGTCAAATTTCTTTTGAAACATGATTTTTTGAAAAAATACATGCATGTAAAAACTATTAAAAATCCGATTTGATATAGTTCAAACGCAGTTAAGTGACAATAAACAACTTTTTAAGAAAAACATACATGGCATTATTTCTACCAGTCTGTGTAAAAATAAAACGTCATTTAGTTTGCGTCTGCTTTTAAAAGAGTTCTGACTTTTGCTTGCTCTTAAAGTGAATAGTTATGCTGTACTATATTGATTTTATTGTAATTCAACTCAATTTTGAATGGTTAACCCTTTAAGCCCAACGGGACTCAGAAGTCCCGCTTACATTAATTCAGTAGTATGAATCCTATATGGTTGCAATCGGGATCAGGCTAGAAGATCCAAAACCAAAAGGTCCACGAACAGAAGATCCACGTCCGAAAGATCCGCGGGATAGAACGTCCACGAGACAGAAGGTCAGCCAGACAGAAGGTCCAATGCCCATAAGGTCCAAGGAACATAAGGTCCTACAGCCAAAAGGTCCACGAACAGAAGGTCCACATTTTTGGACAGCGATGGCATTAAGGTCCGGATTTCTCAGCGGGGTGGACAAAAGGTCCAGATTTTGGGTTTATTTTTTGTCTTCAACTTATTTTGTTAAATATTCAAGTTTTACGTGCTAATTACCACCATAATACATGTTTTTTAATATAAAAAGTACTACCCCTTGTACTTCGCTGAGAGGCCGATAATGGTACCTGCAATCGGAAACAGTTTTCTTAGGGGCCCAAAGCCGAGGGGGGGGGGGGCTTAGACCTTAATTATTTTCAAAATTTGCTAAATTAATTTGGGACATAAAGAGTTAAATGTGTTTAGATGATGGTTCGAGTTAGGAAGTTGGTGAATAAAGTTTATTATTTGTTGAAGAGGGCTTCGATCGAAGGTTCAAGTGTTTGGTGATAGGTCAAATCAACTGATGAATAAGGTAGTTATTGGTTGAAAAAGACTTAACTTCGGTTGTTAGAAAGGCTAACGAAAGCTCTAATTGGCAAATGAAAAACTTAACTACTGCTTGTTTCTTTCTCCGCTGTAAATTTCCTCATGCGTTTTGTGCTTTTGATAAATATTACTAAAAATTAATATTCAATAATATTGTTTTTTTCCTGGGGCAGGCTTTTTAGTCTTACTTTAAGTTTTATTTTACTCTTTAAACATATGAAGGGGAAACATGTGCACGATTCAATAACGTCTTAATTGTTCCAATCAATGCTTTGATTAAATTTAGGCAGGGATTCAAGTGAAACACCATTGCAATCGCTTCGAATTGCAATCGCTACTGGAAGTGAATTACATTATCATCAACTTAACTTGGCACTGACGTCACTACGGGTGGAGCCAATAAGAGCTCACAAGCAGTCAGTGATCTCCTCTTATTCGCCAAGTAGGCTGTGACGTTTTATCTAGCTCGTTTTTCATAGGCAAACGTAATGCTGACGTCACGATGTTATCAAGAAACGTTCTAATGTAATTCATTTCCAGTAGCGATTGTAACTTGCGATCGCCTGTTTCACTTGAATTCCTGCCAGCTTCAACATGCTGTGAAAATCATGTTTCAATAATCAATATATGAATATTAATTAGTCACTTTTACGTAAAGTTTGCAGAGTTTCATTCACCACCCTGATATTAATCTAATTTCTGAAAACAAGTTAGTAGTAACGTAAATATATGCGTATGCAGTATTTTCTTTGAATTTTGAACGAATAATTACAATAATACAGGGAAAATATGTCTGTCGTCGTTAATTATCCAACTGCAGAGTTGCTAGATTCAACGAACATTTTATAATACGCTTAACCATACATTAGAACTCCATTACCATGGTAATATCAGTAATTTCTACACTAATCTTTTACGCTAAATATTTGCTAAAGTAAACTGGAATAGTTACTAGCTTATTTTATTATCAACCTGCTTTAAAATATTCTACCATTATATAATTTTAGATCAATTAGTGTTTTATAATTGCAGTTGATATAAATATTTAACTTCATAAACTGTGAATAAATGAATAATATTGTTCTGACTCTGTATATGTGATCCACTACAGGTCTAGGTTCGTACTTACAGAGATAGATTTCTTGGTAATCGGAGAATATGCAACCAGTGGTGCAACTGACCACAAACTGAGTTTTAGAGTTGGCAAGTTCCTATTCATTGTTGAATTTTACTTCTTGAGAGTTTGGTGTCTCGCTTTTTAACCTACCTCTAATGAACCGTCTCTGACTTTTTAAACCCTTTATGCCCCGACGGGACTCAGAAATCCCGTATTTGGTATTATGAATCCTAATGATATGAATTAATTTGGTATTATGAATCCTAAATGACTGGAATCATGCTGAAGTTTTCTTAGGGGCCCTTTTTACACATTTTCCACTTCAATTAGCGGTGGTACTGATGACGATGTTTTATTTAAATACAGTTCTTTAGTTTTCCTAGTCTCATCTTTATTACTGTTTTAGTTATTCCTTTATTTAGTTAGTTGTATTTTGCTTTGCAAAAGTCTCTTCTTCTACTTAGTTAATTTTTCCCCTTTTGTCTTTGGTCGTTTCTTTATAGTTAGCAACACCTATAGCTGTGCTTTGTTAGCAAAAAAAAAAAACGGATTGTTTTCAGTTTAAACTGATAAAAAAATAATTTCCTTAGCTTTAGTAACATGCACAAACGAGAAAATTCTTACGTTAGTCTATAAAATGCTTTAAGAACAATTTTAACATTTTACAACTGTTTGTATTCTTCACTTATTTATGCATTAGCTGCGTATTTTGTGACACAGTCAAATTTTTATATTAAAATAGTTACTTTTTTATGTTTTAGGTTCCAAAAGTGGAGTTCCCTTTTGAAGATATAAACTTTTTACTCGACTTATAAGACATTAAAGGACTGTTATTTTAATCAAGTAAGTTCTTTCGATTATTTTTTACAGAAACAAAATCATATATAATTAGACATTTTTCTAATCAAAAGCTACAAACCTGTATGGGCAAATGAAAGCAATTCTAAGTGAAAACTAATAAACAATGAAGAAAATCGCCTATATTTCTGGCTTAGTAACGCTGCAATATCTGACATTTCATGATGAATAAATTATCAATAAATCCTCAATGCTGCATTTTTTCTGAAGATGTCACTTTTTAAATAATGCCTGATTTTATTTTGCATAAGCATCTTTTATTATCTTAAAATGTTGCCTTCTATTTCAACAATGACATCTTCAAACTTTAGATTTCATTTTTTAACCATTCAATACGGCACATTTTCCACCTCAACTATAATCAGCAATTTTTTAAAGATGAATAAAAATGTCTCTTAGACTCAAAACATAAAGAAAAAAAAAAACAATTCCAACCATCATCCTGCGCATGTCATTTTTTTGATTGATCCCAGGTTACTTTAGACCTAAAATCTTCGGCTCGCAAGAATATCTCCTCATAAATCATAAATTATTTTTCCTCATATATGCTTTTAAGATTCATGAGCCCAATGAGATAATCATGGCTTTTCATGATAAATTACCATCTTTCCAATCATTCCACCCCGAGCCTTTATCTCGGCTTTGACAATAACGAAAAGACAATGTTAAGAAATATGCAAAGTTATCTCTGGCTTTTATCCACTCTGCTATCTCGTTCGAAGTGACAGGGCGCTGCTTTTTGTTCTTTGTCCGCCATTCGAAGTTCTATGACAGTTTTCTCTCCGACTTAAACCTAATCCATAATTTATTGCAGTGCCTGTCACATATTGGAAGATTAATTGGCGCAAAGTAGAAAGTTTTAGGCGAAAGATTGCAAATAAAACGACTGACATCTTTGATGCACGACTTATCTAATGTTTGCTGGCTTTCGACAGTTGTAGATTTGGCGTTCGACTAATGACTTTTTCTTAGACGTTGCTGGTTATAATTATAAACAATGGTGCAGTTAATGGTTCAGAATATGTGCCATTTAAATAAGGGCAAAGTAAGGGGAAACAATAAAAACCTAAACAACGCTCCTTGAAAAAAAAAAAAAAAACACTAAAAAATCCCAATGGTTTTTTTTCTGAATTGTTTTTATTTGACATAATTATAAGGAAACATACAAAAAAAAAAAAAAAAAAACTACCTGGTGCTTCAGCTATTTTATTTAAGTTAATATTCTTAATCCGCATATAAAAGAAAGTTGAATAAGCATACAAGTGAATCAAATCTGTTTTTAATTTTTGCTTGCCAAATAATTGCAAAAATTATGTCCTTTCATACATCAATAAGTTGATTCTTCACAGAGACATATATGGTGGTCGCACTGTTTTTCTCGTCTGTACAAAAAAACTACTCTTCATAGTATATTTTATTATACAGCTGTCTCAGATAAGATATGATTGAATATCATAAATGTCCTAGGTACGGCCTAATTAAAACTTAATAACTGTGTACGGTAAAACGTAATTGAAAAACTAGACAAATGTGCGATGTAATTGAAATTTCATACCGGTTTCGCACAATCTCACTCGACTCCAAACATGTACTGAGCTCCATATTACACATCCTCCAGAAAACGAAAAAGAAACATTCGAAATCTTTAAAACGCAAACTTTCACTGGAAACAAATATCAATGTGCATGTGTTTCCAAAACTCTGGGTCTAGATTATGCAGTTTGTTTATGCAGCAGGACTGCCACATTATGGAATCTTTTCTCTTCCGCAAGCCTTCCCTGTCATAGTTTTCGCATCTGCCTCCCTGATTGAACAGCTATCTCGGTCGCCTGGCGTAAGACCGCGATCCTTGCTGCTGTTCGTGGTCTGTCCTGAGTTTGGGCTTCATGCATATGGAAGCAGTTTTGCAAAATCCTGACTCTCTTGCATGTGTTTGCGTGTTAGTTGCTAAACGCAGAACGATGGTCTTTCGGATATTTCTGCGTGGAAGCTGCTAAAACCTCTGAAATGCTGGATAGAGCGTTTTCCTCGAACGAGCTGGTTCGATAATCTCAGCTAGAAAAGTAATGTTATTTTTTAGACTTACTTGGGTACCTGATCTGGATCTCGAACACTGCTTTCGGTATTTCGGAGAAGTTGGAACAATTGAAAAAAAAAAAGATTTAAAAGTAGATTAACAAACAAGAGAAGAAATTATGAAACAGTACCAGGTGAAAAACTAAATATTTTTATTGTTTCTTCAAATTCACGGTTGCCGAGAGGCGAAGTTGTTTCGTTTCCTGGTTCCCCCATTCTCCATATAACTGATTAAATTTATACTATTCAAATTAAGCCCCCCCCCCCCTTCAAGAGCTGGGTCCTTTGCTTCTAACTAATTTGACATGACCTTTCGTCGGTCCGTCTTAAATTGCACTAATATCATTTTTATTATGTCTCGGCTTTTAAGAAATTACTTTACGAATAAGTTTTTCAGTAGTGAATAAGACATACTCCGAAGCTAAACCATTGCTTTCCCCTGTAATATGAAAATTATATTTATATGTTTATTACTGAATCTTGAGTTATTTTTCTTTCTGTAACTTTTGCCTACTAATAGTTCCTTTTCCTTCTATTTAACACTATTTTTGATGATGGAAAAAAAGAAGTTTCTCGATTTACTTGAAGTTAATAGAAGCGAAATTTTTCACAGGAAAATGATACATAAAGCAGTATCTTTGCTCTTAAACAGTTATTAATAATAAAAAACAAAAAAGTCAAACTATAAATACAATGCTAAGTTAGTAACTAATACATAGAAGCATAAAAATAATTACGTTTTATATTTAAATTTTTATGTTATTATTTTTCAAATTTCTCAAAAAAGATTTTAAAATCTTTAACGTACCTTCAAAAGATTGACTTTATGCCTTTGACTCCAAGATACATAAAAAAAAAAGTCACATTTGACATCCTAGAAAAAGCACGCGTTATTGGTGCATAATATCGCACTTATTTGAGCGTAACCTGATCGCATCAGTCAAGAAATAAGCAAACAATCTATGGAATGAATGCCGAAGAAGAAAACGGAAAAAAAAATCGCCTGCAAATCGTTCCGCGCCAACCCCTCCATCCATCTCCATCATCTGTCGGGAAGGGGGGGTAGAATGACAGCCCGTTAAGCCCCGGCTGACCTTGCAGGGGCGTGGTTCCATCAAAAACTAGGGCGCCCCCCATGGAACGTTGCCAGAAACGAGGAAATGGTAGTGGTCCAGCGAACTGCCAGAGCACGTGAAAATAGCCGGAAGAATTTTGTGTACTACATAGCTACATTGTGGCGATGGCGGTAGTAGAATTTATACATTGTAGCTGAGGGGCTGTGCGATTTATTAATTCTGGAATAAGATTAGCCTAAAATTCTGGCCATATTATGCAAATATTTACAACATGGTGCTTAGAGTGCTTAGTTTTAGAGATCCCTTACAAAAGGCTCTTTAAAGGGCTTAATTTTTAAATAAAATTCCTAGCTATTTTTACATGGTGCTTTATTTATTTACTTATTTTATTGCTTTTTCCAGAAAATTCCTTAAAAAATGAAAAAAAAATCATGTCTTCCCATCTCTTCTGCAAGAAAAAAAAATTATTATCGAAAACTTAGTTTGCTAAAATTAAAAACACTACTTTTTTGCTAGCAAAATTACCCATCTTTGTTTCTTGCAATGATTGAAGGTTATTTTATTCTTTCAAAACGGACGTTCATGAACTATATATAAATTGTTCCTTCTACTTTTCTCAGCTTTCAATTGAGTCCTCAAAAAACCATATGTTTTTGATTGCTTCGGATAACTTCAAAACAATTAAATAATTCACTTTACGGTGAACGTATTTATTATTTTTTAAGCTATCAAACAGGGTCAAAAAAGAAATGAGAACAATTAAATATATATATAATTATGAAAGTGACAGGATTAAAGCGGAATTGGTGATATTTTACCTAATATATTAAAAAAAAATATACGAAATGTTCATGGGTCAATGAAAATGTTAGGAACACTTAGAGAACATCTTTTCTTTTCTAATGTAATAATTCAAGCAAATAAGTACAAATATTTTAAAACAGAGGCTAAGAAGCAATCATCCTATTCTTGAACTAAATAATAAGAGGAATATTATTCATATTTATTGAACCATATAGTTATAGCTAAGTATTTTTCAACCTCATACTTTCTGCTTACATTTGGCAGAAAAGGAAGGTTCTTAACTCTTTTCTAATGTGAAGTCTACTTCTTTAACTATCTTACTATGCAAGATCACTAACGATACAGAATCCCTTTTTAAGGGAGTGGATTACCAGCATTGGTAAATGCTGTTACTGTATAGCATCACAATTGTATTTCCATAAGTATAAGTATCGGAATTATCCTCAGCCCCTCAACATAATGGTTATTTTGTGTTAGCATTCTCTTCTTGTGGAACTAAATAGAAAGCAAGAGGGGAGGCAGAAATAGTTGCAAGCGCCAAATTTTATGCTCTTGCCGAAATACGCTTTAAAAAGCCAAAATGAGTTCTTCGGATCAGTTAATTTTATTTTGCAATTTGCATTTAAATTCGTCACTACGTGTTTTAAACTTACTCAATGATGCTTTTTCAATTTCGTAACTTTTTTACATTTGCGAAAATGTATATGTCATCATTAATACCTGTACAAGTGAGTCTTTAAACGTAATTATGTGTTACTATGAATTCATGCAAATTTTGTGGATGTGGATATACACATGCTACAAAGCAATTCTATCAGTATTAGCAATGTGTTATTATTTCATAGTTGATCTATCGAAACTTTTTTTCCAATTGAAAAATACAAAGCCTCCATTTCTAATACATATTTAGCTGTTTCTCTGCTCTATACCTTTACTTACATTTACTAATAGATCTATATTTAGAGAGTCTAAGCATTATATTATTAGGGTTCAACAAAATTTTCCAGGAAAAAAGTATTGAATTTATTTACTCTGAATTTAAAAATCTCAACGCTTCACTATGCTTATATTCAGAAAGTTTGAAAGTTATCTTTTTTTTTTTTTGGTCGAATAAAGAAGAGCTGAAGTCGTGGTTTTTTAAGAATACATGTGATGAATTGATGCTTTTAAAGCCTGTTAAAAGTGACATATACTTTAAATGATATTCTTTCTGGGAATAAGCAGTATCACTTTCCAAGAGTTCCTTTTTTTTCCGCGTATGAGAAAGCTTGCCGAACGCCTTCCCTTGGAAACAAGCATCTCTCACGGCATTTTCAAGAAGAAAAAAAAACCCTGTCTTCAACTTTTTACTGCCTGAAGAACTTTAAAAACAAACAAAATGGAAAAGGACAGTTACAGTCACGGATAATGCATAACCGTCGGTGCATGCGAAAATGTATGTATATATATCCATGCCTTTTCACTTCTTGCCCTGCTGCATTTTTATTTACTTTGCTCTCTCTCCCAAGGAAAAAAATGGCTTGGCGAGAAGTTTCCAGAAATATGAAACGCGAGTCGGAAAAAAAAAATTGTTGAGAAAAAAATGTAGGGGAAGAAGTTCATGCTTACATTATCGTCATCAGGTGGGATTTCTTTAATGACCATCTACGACGCTAGTGGCGTGAAAAGAACGGCATCGAAGCGTGGTTTTCGAACATTTTTCTTGATTTCATTTTTGTTCCATTCCACCCTCCGATGTCTTATGTGCCCACATAATGGTCATTTTCTTTTCACCTGAGCACGGAGGCTTCTTTTGCGTTTTTTTTTATGTTCTTCGGGTGTTAGTGACATATATTCTTAGGAATGATTCGAATGTGCATTTTGAGAGTTCCCCCCTCCCCAGCTTTCACTTTTATTTTTGTGGGTCGTGACCCTAATGACGATGATTACACATTTGGAGTATATGTTAGCGGAGTTAGATGGTGTACTTCGCGGGTCTGGTTTTTTATTGGGGAATTTGGCGTTGTAAGCAGATATACTGTCATTATTTCATGTTATGTGGGAGCAGCGGAGCATATCTTCTTGTCTTGTTGGTGTGAAAGTTGAGTTTGGGCCTCTTCTTCTATGATTTTAAGGAGTGATGATTTGTAGCTTAATGGAGCATGATTTTGCGCAAAGGGCATCTTTTATTTTAGCATCAAATCAAACTAATACGCAACCATATTTTATTTCGTTTCGGTGTAAACTTTAAAATGTGCATTCAAAATGCTTAAATCTTTCCCATTTCCCATAATTGTAGCTTGATAAACCTCTTATGAATGAAGTTTCGATATATTAAAAGTAACCACACTATATGAAATGACCAGAGATTTCAGACTGCCATCTACATGAAAAAGTTTTCATTCAAGTCTTCGTTCCACCGATCGTAGATGTGTTACTCTAAAAGTCGTTTACATTTTCGAAACTTTTCTAGAAATAAGTTCGAACTTGCCAATCAGAATATGTGTGTGATGTCGTTACTTCGAATATTCTTCAAATTCGACAAAATAAAAAAGCAATTTTTTGTTGACATGAAACTTTATTTTTAAATCAAGCTTTGTTGTATACAAACAAGTATTGTTGAAAAGAGGGAGCCTAAATATTAGAGGTCTACTGAAGAATTCTGTACGATTATGCAGAGGGAGAAAATGATGCGGACTGCAATAAATTTAACAAAATCTAATGTACAACTTAATTTCAACCGTTGCTTATGATCCTACGTGGTGGAAATTTGTAGACAACAGTTTAAAGTTTTTCTAGTCTTTGGAGACAAATGGTTTATGCCCAAGTTTTTTTAATATTTTTTTTTTTAATTTTTATCTGCTTAAAACTGTTACTTGTAATGGTTTACATACATTTTAGGCTTAAAATAATTCGCCGTTGCCTCATTTACTTTTGCAAAGTAACATTACAGAAGGCATCTGTGATCAATTTTAAGCAAATCATTTTAAAATAGTTTAATTTTATGAAAAATAAGTTCGCCAAAAAAAAGCTTACTTTCTACGGCTACCCATGCTAGATCGTTGCTTGACTGATTTTTCTGAAAATAACTGTCAATAAATAAACTCTGATATCCAAATAGTGGTTCTAACTGGTTTTCTCAAGAAGGAGGACTTTTTAATTTGTGAACAACAGCTTTAGTAAAATGATATACCCATTACAGGTTTTTGTATGCAGTAACTAACAAACGTCCCGTTTTTAGGCTACTGGGCATAAATGGGTTAAGTAATGCTTGATTTATTTGTTCATTTATTTATTTATTTATTTAATTTTCAAAATTATATTTAATTTTCAAAATTTTGCCCGCCCTTTACTTTTAATTGTTTTTCTAACAAAGAATTAGGCAAAAAAAGGAGAACAAATAAAAACCTGAGGGTAAAATGTGAGGAGAGCATGGTAAGAGGTCGAGTTGTTCATCAAGAAGTAAATAGTACTGCGTCACAACAGTTCCAGACTACATACAACTTTGGTGAGTCGCCAGAAAATTGCAAAGCTAGTCTGGAAATTTATTTGATTCCGACACCCAAATTTTTACTTATTCCTCTCTTGTTACAATTTTTTGACGGAAAAAACATTAAAACTGAAGAAGATGTCAAATCAGCACTACTTGGTTTCTTCATCTCCAACGGAAAATTATTCTTAAAAGTGGAATAATCAAACATTCATCATGCTAGCAAGAATTCATAAACTATAATAGAACAGATATCGTACAACATCATTAAATGCGTTTTAAATTTTGCAATTTTTCTTTTATTCATAAATGAACTGATTTTTTAGTAACCCGAATACATGTTATAAATAGGATTTTTTAAGGCCTAAAAATAATGACCTAATATTTAACAAGTGCAGTATAATACAAATTTGAGTCTCTTCAAATTTATTTTAAATTAGTGCATTAAGGTGTACCCAAAAATTGTAAATTTATCTTTGTGGATTCAGAATTTAAACAGCTTGCCGTTGAGTTAGTTTCCCAATTGATAATTCCATCAAAGTGAAAACACATTTTTGTTAATTAACTTTATATTCATTATATTTACATAGAACTTACGGTTTTTGACTACAATGAATTTCCAAAAGCAAAATCTTTAATTTTGGCAGAATTTCATTTAACACAATAAATTTAAGCATTTGGAAATTCATTTCAAACTCTAAAACACGGACCAGCATACTATAACTCTTCTTAACCATTAAACAAATCTCATTTCAAATACAGTCACGTACCTTTTCGAAACCCGGTATAACCCTCATAAACAAAACGCAAGAATAAAGCTTTTTAACCGTATCCATCAGAAAATATCGCCATTCATTCTATTAAGGTGTCACGAGGTCCAGAAACAGCAAAAATGTCGTGAAATATCTCCGAAATTCGCCCAGATTTCACCCTTTCTCCAAGGAATCGGGTACGCATTACAGCCACCAGTCACGGAAGACATATTTATAGCTCAGTTTCAAAAAAGAGCGAGTTGAGCTGTCTCAATTACTGACCTAACAAATAAAAATAAGGTTTAACCGAAGCAGCTATAACTTGAGTTAGCAAAGTAGGAATAAAACTGCAACCACGAACAATAACTTAATTAGAGGCACATTTTACCGTACACGACTATTTAATTATGATGAAAAGAGCAAGTTTTGGAGGGTTTTTTTTTTCCGCCTTATATGTTCAGGTGTGTGCACTGAGGGAAAAGGTATGTTCTTAAATGAATAAATTATGTGAATGTTTTTAAAACATTCTTCTGAGGAACGGAATATGATAACTTCGGATAAAATGGCGGTGGAAGTTGATTAGCGTTCCACTTGGCGTTTAATTTTTTTTCCTTGAAAGTTGTTTGATTAAAGAAATTATGTTAAGGGTTGCGTTTGTTTGAAGTTCGGAATTTGGTTTGTCTTGAGTGAAGGTGTCTGAAATAATGATTCATTAATGTTTTGTGGAGGGAATAAATATGTTGTAAATAAGTAACTTGTTCGCAAATTTTCTTTTTTTTTTTTTTGCTTTAATAAGAAATGATTTGAGTTTTGAAAAGCATATTAAATTATTAATTTTCAAAGGATTAAATTCTTCTCATTGAAGGAAAAATTGAGCAGATCTTACAAATATGAAAAGCAATCCACAAATCAGCAAATAATGAACGTCTCTGCTACTTAAGTGTCCAAGACTATCAGAGATACAAAATTAACTTAAAACATGATAGACTATGCTACTCTTGCAAATTCCAGCTATCGTTTACAAACTCTCTCTATATATATTCCTCTTTGTATAATCGAAACCTATCTTTAACATATGTAATAGTACGTAAGAAAACCTTATACTTGAAAACGGGCTTTTAGCAGAACACTCTGTATCGATAATAAAAGCTTTGTATTATTAAACAAGTAAATGAAAAATATATTGTAAAGTTGTTTCACGGACGGGGGGGGGGAATTAAATTGGTTGTTCTTTGAACATTCGATTCCTTTAGTTGGACATTCAAGTTATACTTAATTCACATCGCCTTTTTATTCGTAACTATAGTCAATAAACTAAGAAAAAAAAAAAACAAAGAACATTTTTAAATCACAAGAAATTCTAATTTTATATTTTTATGAAGGAATCATTCACACGGCTTAGTATTTATTTATTTGAAACTCTAAAATATTTTTTAGTTAATAAATCGCTGCTGAAAAAATATCTATATATATGTCTAGTTTGGATGTATAATGAATTGATAAACAGTTTTGTAATTAAAAAAATACCTGTTTATAACTTCGAAAGACATAAAGCTTTTATTTTAAAAGATATCATTTTTATTTTATTAAATGGCAATAAATATTTCGCACTTAACTATTGTCATAGAAGCACTAACTAGTGAATAGTTACTTTTTTTCCCATTAAAAATTTATTAGACTAAATATCAGAAAGATTTTTAAATATCTTCCGGACGTTCTTTTCATTCATTATTTCTACAATTTCATTATTTATTTTGTTTACTTTTCTACTCGATATGCATTGTATTCTTGAGATTCTTTTGCAATAAATGAAAAGATAGATTGCTACCAAATATCTTTTGCTGTGTATTCTTCGCGTGGTTATTGTCCCAGATATTTCTTTTCACATTAGCATTTCAAGGTTGAATAGGTTTGTTTATTTAAAATTCATGTTTTTAAATTTTTATCACTATGATAATAAAATGTTTTTTTTTTTTTTTCTGCATACATTTCAAACGCTTACTTTTTTTTTCTTTTCCTTTTGCAGCATTAGTTTAAGAATTACATCTTACTAATTTATTGAACGGTTTTTAAGCTAAAATGACTAAGTATACAGAGTAAATATGAAAAGGTGGGAGAAACTGAAATGATACAATACCTTGGGCGATACAGAATTTCATAGCATTACAATGTCTGAAATGCATTCATCCTACAATAGAGGGCTTTCAGTAGAAGTTCTACGGAGCAAACAATTTCTTTGAGGGTTGTGCATGCAGACACATGTTTCGGAGTTACAGAGAACTCCTTTTTCAATGCACTAAAGTGTTTGTTTTACGATGAAAAGTCAGTCGAGAAAAGCGATGTTACCCATCGGTCTTGTCCCCCCAAAACAAGTGTCTGCATTATTTTTTATTGTATGTGATAAATTGTTAAAAACCTTAATTTACTTCACTCTTCTATGTGTTTTTTTCCCTAATACAAAAAAGCCGTTTCAAAGAAATATTTTGCCATCATAACTAAACAATAAAAAGCTAAATAGTATAATTTTTATTGCGGTACAGATTTTTTAACAGCAAAATTTAAACACTTGCTGCATATTTAACAGCATATTTTAAATTTAAAACAGATTATCAAAGAGTGTTTTCCTGCCTTGAGAAGAAAAACCAACTGTAGCTCCGTGTACCATCATTTATGAATCAGAACATTTAATGTATGAAAATACAATTACAATAATTATCTTTTCTCCCCCTTAAGATACAAAAATTATGTTCTTACATCTAATGACATTAGGAAACTGCTGAAGATATATTCGCTAAATTCTAAAAAAAATCTTTAAAAACACGAACCCAGGTGTTCAACACACACTACAACTCATAATTTGACCATAATGAAATCATCGACCATTTAACCAAAGCATAATAGTATAAATCAAAATCGATTTGACGCAAATTTTCCAAAAGAAGCTGTAACTTTTTCAACAGCTTCCAGGATTAAAGCATTACCAAAGCACACGCATTTTCGCGAATGGCGTGTGAATCGAAGCTAACATTTTGTGTTTCGTGACTTTTTCGAATAAACATCATCGGGCCATCGAAAACCAGTAGTAATTAAGTTATTCAGGGGCTCGGGTGGAATTGATGTTCCTTTTCATCTGGGCCGACATTAGACGTTCCACCCATTTAATTGCAGTATTTTTAGTGATATAAATTTCTTGAAAATCAGCTACTGTTCTTAGCGTGACTGCCGATATTATTGCCACGGAACGAAATAGCCATTTTCAAAAATAGGCTGGTAACTTGGAAGCCTTGAAAATTTAATTTTGTCTGGGAGGAAGGAAAGCTTTTTTATTTCTTTTTTCTCTTATCTTTAATGAAACAATGGACTTTAAATTATAGTAAGTCTTTCCATGTACGAAGATATATTTCCTGATCTTATTTATTAAGTGTTTCTTAGCAGAACTGTACTCGAATGAAAATAATAGCGTTTACCTCGAATTGTTTATTGCGTTCAATCTTGAATGTGTTAATCATGAATGTAATTTTTTATAAACGTTTGCAGTATTGTTAATTCAAAATTTTTATGTATATCATATGGCGGTCTCAGCTAAAAATAATCAGCTGAAAGTTTTTTATTCATTTATTTATTTTTTTTTTTAAAAGTTTTTTGGAGCCAAAATTGGAGTTTCATTCGGCGAATCGAGAATTTCCGCCCTCCCAAAAATTTAAGTTCGGCGCTCCCCTGCCTATTAAGTTATTTTTTGTCTCCACGGTAACATTTCTTCTGATACTTTTTTTAAATTTTGGATCTTCATCACCGTAATTGGAATTAAAAATAAAATATGTGATGCAACATTAAAATATCAATCTTTCAAAGCACTAAGCATCCTAAACTTATTTTTAACTATTTGCTCACTGTTTTGCGCAATATGTTGTTTTTAATGAAGCTGCTTAAAGGCGACAAACCATTAGTAGACCTAGTGCATTCCCCACGGACTGGCAACCGTTCTTTAATGTGGCATCACTACTGGCGAAGTGCCATTTGCCCCGTTTTTTCACAAGATGGAGCTTTCTGAACTCTATTTGATGCATAACTGCACGAGGAATTTAATTTTTGCCAAGAGCACACTGTGCCAAACGAGTACTCGAGGGATCTTTTACATGCCGAATCATCATATGACATGGACACTCGATTTTCTGCATCTTGAAAATCCACCAACTGGAGTCCGGTTTGAACCTGCTTCTTTGATGGTTTCAGACCAACGTCTGACCACTATGCCATTATTATCACAGTCATTTTTGCAGATTAACTTATTTGTTCAGTAAAAGAAACTAAACCTTATCTAGAAGTGTGAAAATAAAATAAATATAAACTGGCAGAAATAACTACGATTCGGATACCAAGTAGAATGCTGCTGCTGTTGTATGCCATGAAGTTCCCAGGTTCTCATTTGTAACAAAAGTAAGGTGGAAGTTTTCTAGTCTTCAAAACTTATTTTCGTGCATTTACAGCCTGGTTTCAATTTAATACATGACATTGAGAAGGGCGGGAGCCTCGGTTTAACAACCCAGCTTATTTGTCCTACAGAAGGCAGGAGCAGGAAACAGGACATAGCAATTGTAATAAGTTTGATTAACATGATGCTGAAAAATCTTATAATTTGATTTTCATTCGGCATACAGAATTATGAGGTTGATTCTCAGCTTTGAAAAGAAGAAAACTTGGAGACCTAAGCAAAGCAATTAGTATTTTTGCATTTTTGCTTTCGACTTTTCAACACAAAACTTTTTTCACTTATTTACTGACTATAACCACGGATGAGCTGGAAAGGCTAACATCCGGTTTACAGCTGGAAACGAACGCATCTATTAGTTTTTTGGGACGCCAGCTTTTACACATGTGTGTTAGCCTCAAAATTAAGCAAAATCAGTGAAATCACGCGTCAAATTTTTGTTTTGTTCCTCATTCTTCCCCTCAAACGTCCTATGCCTTCACTGGACGTTTGCCAATTCCATAGCAACCCAGCTCAGACTGTTTTCCAATAATCTTTACATTCTAAAACAATTACGCGAAATCGCTTTCAAATTTATACATTTGGACAAATTATTTTGAATCCTTTTTGAATTTATGAATAGTATATACTGACGGCCCCGCTTAAACAAATACTATAGGTTCCAAGAAATATTATCCGATTAAGCGGGGTATTTGTTTAAGCGGAGATCTTTAACATTGCGTCTATGGCATGGGAAATATTCGGTTCCGGGATTTTTTATTCCTATAAGCGGGGTATTCGTTTATCCGTTACCCGATTGGGCGGGGACGATAGTATATATATATATATATATATATATATATATATATATATATATATATATATATATATATATATATATATATATATATATATATATATATATATATATATGGGTGAAATGTGAAATAAGATATTCTACATTCAATCAGCGCGTAATTGCTGCTAGAGCATTAAATGTATTCTAAATATTAGGTGTTTATTTATGAAGTCCGCCCTCGGGCGTGCACGAAGTCAGTGTAAATAACAACAATTAGAAAAAGATTAGAAAAAGAGATAGAGAAAGAGATCTATTTCTAATTGTTGTTATTTACACTGACTTCGTGCACCCCCGAAGGCGGACTTCATAAATAAACACCTAATATATATATATATATATATATATATACATTTTTTTTTGAGAGAGAGGGGGGGGGATATATTATTGGTTTGGTAATTATTTAATTGGCGTTCAGAAGCTTTAAGCGATATACAAGACACATCATTTGTCATTGGTGTTGAGCAAGCCGAAGACACGGGTGACTATTGGCTAAGGTAGAGCGAAAAAGAAACATTGGTCAACTTTTATCGTATAAAGAAACAGATTGCTGAAAAGAGAAACAAAAGTGAAAACCGCCTGCTGCTAATCGAAAAATTTCTATAGATTAAGTGACTTAATCCGGTTTTCACCTCTATCCTTTCTAAACGCATAGAAAATAGGAGGGAAAACGAGAAAGCTGGTTAAATAAGCAAAAACTAAAAGAATATAACGCTCAGAAAACGGGAAATTCTATCCGCCGGGCCGCAACGGGTGAAAATGCTCGGAGCGCCATCTATCATTCTTGACAGATGCTTTGGTGGGCGGGACTTTAGCAAGTATGCAGCAATTCTCGGCATTTTTTTCCATCTCTTTCTTTCTGGATATATTTTTTTCGTCTATTTATTTATCTTTAGAGGGGCTCGGGCTTGATTTTTGTTTATTTTTCTCGAATTCTGGGTTATTTATATTTAGTCTTTTGCTTTATCTCTACTTCATTTCCAATCTTGTGCACATTTTTTCCCCTCGTTAGCCACTGAAGAAAAAAGAAGGAAAAGAAGAAAAAAAAAAGCAGCCGCTAGTAGTTAAGAATAAATTCTGTTTAGCACGCTTTATTATTAAACTCGCCGCTTTGAAGAAGTTTTTGTAGATTTTTTATTTTTTATCTTCCAAAAGAAGTATTTTTCTTTTCCCATACTCTTTAGGAGGAAATAAATCATCCAGAACAAATATGTATGGGAGTTGGCGAGAACTCGGAATTCTGAAACAAATATATTACTTTTTTTTCTTCTCTGATATTTATTTATCGTGGCGAAACATTTCGATTTTCACTTAGGAAGATTGTAGCATTGTATTTGAGGCCGTTTCCTTTCAGCAAAACTGGAATGAAACTGGAAATAACGAACAATTCTCAGCTCTCATTGAGAATTTTCTCCTTACATCATTACTTCAGGAAAGTTTTGAAAGTTCATAAGTAGGTAGAGAAAACGAGGATGATTAGGTTTGAAAATGATGATTACTTATGGACTAGAATCAAGGGTCAAACAATGTCGTTTTCTAATGATATTGTGTTGCTTTCTCATCAGAAAAACCTCTTCTCAACTTAAGTTACAGCTGGTATTGAGCTATTCCATGGAAAATAAATATTTTATGTCTCACACGTGTCATATTGTATCTTAAAAATAGCCAAACTGATTTGTGCTAGTTAAAATGAAGTATAATTTTTTAAATTAACTTGTAAAATTTGAACAAATTACTCCCATTCAGAAAAATTGGGGTTTTCAATTGATGCATAATTTTAATATGTATTAGTTCTGTTTTCACCACACATTAGAGTATTTATGATTAAATTTTGCTCAAAATGTCGGAAAAACAAATTCTTAGGAATTAATTCATCAATATGATCTAATAATTGAATAGTGAATTGTCTCCATTTTTAAGATTGCATATCAATATCCAAATTAACCCGAACATGGTAAATGGGTGAGAAATGAATTCAGAGTTTACTTTACATGTCTAAATACTTACAAAGCTAAACAAAACGTGTTTAAAGGATAGTGAACGAAAATTTTATGTTTCAGAAATTATGTAAGTATGAGCGAAGTTGCTTAGTTAAGAAAAGAAACATTCATAATAGGTGGAGGGGGGGGGGACTTACCCCTTTTATTTATAATTATTTTCAATAAAAGTATCTTTCGGGTACAGGGCATGAAAGTTTCTTACAAAAATAACCCTGTAAAGATAAAAAAGTCACAACTCCAGTTGTGGCTAAAAAATTGCATAACTCATAGAAGGAATTAATTGAAATTTTATCTTTTTTACATGTGTGATAGTATAATCAAAAGACAGCTTTTGCACACAGAATCAATTATTTTTCCAAACTTTGATTTTTCGCTCCACCCTTCAACTAAGTAACTACAATTTTTTTTCCATACAGCTTTTAAAAAAATAAAAATAAAGAGACGAACACTTTTTCACGATTTTTGAAGAGTGAAAACTTGATTGAAATGATATTAAACTACCATCTCTAGGTTTTGTTTATTAGAGATCTATATGTCTTTTTTCGAACAAATTTTTTTAACAAAATTTAGAATGTTAAACTACCATTTCTAAACTTTGTTTTGTTAGAAGTATGTCTTCTGTCAAACAAAAATTTCTAGCAAAATTAAGATATTCTATTTGCTAATTTCGTAGTAATCAGCCTATGATGCATAACCTAACTCCATGTACAGTTTCTAGTAGCAAATCTTAGATCAGTAAAAGAATGATTAATTCAGTAACCTTCATTTTGCTGTACAGATATCATTCTTCTGACATCTCAATCGTAAGATTGATTTATTATAACTGACGATAAAGAATGACATATAGTTCATGTTTAGTCTGATTGCTAATTCCATTTTTGGACCATGTAAGTGTTTTTTGTGGAGAGTAATGTACCATTGACTTCTGATTATTGATTGGTTTTTAATGTCATTTGGTTTTCGCCCTGGAGAGAAAAAAAATCCTCATATATCTCCACACCTTGCTTAATGATTACTTGTACTTTTATTTGTCCGTGCCATAATGTGTAGTTACTTGATTGATAGCTTCATTGGCATGACTGTATCCGGTTCTAATAGTCTTGTCAGTAGAATATTATCCGTATTTCTTTTCTGCTGTTAAGTCAGCTTTGAAAAATAACGCTAAATCTTATTGTGCGTATATATATATATATATATATATATATATATAATATATTATATATTATATATATATATATATATATATATATATATATATATATATATATATATATATATATCTACATATATATCTAGGCCGTAACCAGACCTTAGTTTCGGGGAGGGTTTTACCAAACCTATTTCTCGTGAAATCTATAAAGTCAATAAATTTGATTTCATGTTCTATATTCTGTTGATTTTTGTTACAATAGATGTTAAAAGGGTATTAACATGAAAAATGTAAAAAAAAAAGACTCATCTTTTCAATGAAGAAAAAAAAATCTGGATAGATGAGTTTACTCATATACGCGCATTCGAAGGAGTACTTTTGAAATTTCTATCTTACGGGGGGGGACACTTATAAGATGTGTTAAATATAGAGTTTGGTACTTACAAATTTGAAGAATTTTGGTGTTTTTTTAGTGGTATTAAAAATTCGAAGGAAAGGTGTATTGTTAAGAAATTATGTTTGCAATAACTACAATAAAAATAAATACTGCAGAAAAAACACTTAATTTGTACAATTATTCAATAATGATAATTTCACTTTCAAACGCAGTTTTAAAGTAAATAAGTAGATTAAAATGGAATAGCAAAATAATTTTTTCAGTGAGAAACAATAAAAAGCATTTTGGGTTTTGAAAAATTTTGCAGGGGGTTTGAACCCTAAAAACCCACCTATTAAATACGGCCCTGTCATACATATATATATGCGTGTATTTATATAATAATGGTTGTGCTTCTGAGCTTTTGTTATTTGATTATTTTGTATTTTTTATGCAAAGTGTTGCTATTACACTTTGGTAAAGCATTGCAAAAAAATGTCTGCCAGGCGAGTCTTTCAACCTTGTATATTTCATCATACACGCGAGGAAATATTCATCCACACTTAGACGAAGAAGAGGCAGAATCTCATTCAGTGTAAAAAAATCATTGTACCACTGCTCTACGCTCCTGCTTTTTTGACCCGCAACAGATCTCTGCTAAAAATTTTACGACATCTAACGTTAATGTGGGGCATTTAAAGAGAAAAATTTTTAACTCGCAATATTTATAGGTATTATTTTTAATCAAAGTTTCAACTTTAGGTAACACAAAGCAATTCCAAAAGTAAAGCTTTTGGAATTGCTTTGTAATTCATAAATTTAAGACTAACTTTGTTATAAAAGGCCTCTATCTAGCCACTACCGATTTCCAATAGCTCAACGGATGGTCGCTATACAAAGTTTTCACTCTATCTGCTCAGTTGTTTGACAAAAATAGAAAAGTTACTTTTCTTCAATGTCGTAGTTCTGCGGTGGTATTTCTGGATTTATCTTCGAAATCCTAGAAGAGATATGGAGCGCATTACCACGTTAACTGATTCTGGTGAAACCATCTCTCAGTGCGGCCTTCGATGAAAATGATAAATCTCCGCACACAGAGCACATCGGACTGGAAACACTCGCATCGTTAAGTTTCGGCTGATGTTTCTGACTTCTTTCCAGCGAAAACTAAATATAGTTTCTCAAAGACTTTTACAAATTGCAAAAACTTACATCGCTCCTGCATTAGCTGTTTTTGCTGCTTTCGTTATGTGAATAAATACTGCTGACCATTTGCGCGTGCAACCCTGAATATGATACCGATCAGCAGGATGACGCTTTTTTTTTTCATATTTTTATTTATTTTTAAAACTTATTTTGTATTTTGTACTCCCAGCGTTGCCTGGTATTGCATTATGTTTTAACTTATTTCATGCTAAAATGAAATAGGTGAGCCTTAAATTGATAATTCATTGTTAATCGTAATCTTTGTTGGAAAATACTCATATTAAAAAGTGTTAAATTTTATCAATTAGTATGCTTAAAGGTTTATCTCTATTACTCTATCTGTTCAAAATTGAAACAAAATGACCATTTTGAGACAAAAAATTTGAATTTTGAGCTTTTTAGATTTTTTTTAAATTTCAAAAGTCCACCTATGTGAATTCCAGTGGATCAAGGAAGTTCTGTGCCAAGTTTGATGAAAATCCAACAAAAACTGGATTTGTATGAGGAACAAACATACAAACAAACAAATATATATACATCCATTTTTATATACATGGATAGATTGTTATTTTACATTAGGTTGCATTAATTTGGAAGTTAATAATTTATTATTTGGAGGACACTGTTTGAACGACATGTTTCTTTACAAGTGTAAATATTTCCCAGTACTGAAAACATTAATTTTTAGATCAAAATATATGATCAATAATTGGTGGTTGTTGTGTTGTGCCAGCTAGGTTGGCAATTTTGGAGTGCGCTGCTTCTCTTTCCCAACTGTGCCGTCATTCGGTGTGCACGGATAATCGAACAATGTTCTAATAAACAGTTTAAGGGGTCACAGTACATCAAAAATTACCAAATAACTAAAAAACATTTTATTGCTTATTTCAAAAGTAAAGTTATTTAAAACACTCGAAAAAAAATAGCATTGCTCTTGCTCAATCATTTAAAAAGTTATGAGTGACTTTAGGGCATGCACGCTATGTGTTCTAAAGGAAAAGCAAAACTTTAAAGTGCTTTTTCTCAATGATCAGTTTTTAGTGTTTCCATGTCACTGGAAACACTAAGGATTTTTTTCTATTAAAGATACAACTTTAAAGCAATACTTTTGCACTCAAGATGATATACTTAACAAAACTGTGCATTGAATAAGCATTTTATAGATTACTAAAATTTTTAGAGCTTGTTAAACCTTTAAAAACAAAATTTTCTAATATTTTTTTACATAATAGGTCACAAAATATTTTCAAATCAGTATATCAGAAAATGAATGCACATATTTTTAGAGGTAATTCCGGTGATCATTTAGGAAAAGAAATTTAGAAATAAGTGCAAAAACAAACAAGAAGTTCTGTCAAGAACTAAACGAGCCTACTTTCCCGTACATCGACATCGGCATTCTAGCATCTGATCATTATTCTCTTGATTATCTGAGACTAAAAATTATGTCAAACATACCTTTTCAGCATTTAAAGCTGATTTCTAAAAACAAAATATACCCCTTTCATCAGATGAAATAGAGACGTAAAAAGTAAATAAATGAATAAATAAAGTTTTGTCGCACCTTTTAAAGAATGTAACTTACAGTTCTTCCGTAGAAAAATTCCTCAATCGTTTTCAAAAAAAAAAAAAAAAATTCAGTTCAAAGTACATCAAAACACATTTTATCAAAGAAAGAAAAAAAAAAGGAAAAAAAAAACTCGTCCGTTGATAAAATGTCTCGAATTTCACTTTTAATCCATTGCCAGTTGTTAAACATAGATAAAGAACAAAATGCCCTCGTGAATGAAACACTTTAGTTGCAAAAAAAATCGTCTGCCAAAATAATAATAATAATAATAATAATAACAACTAAATAAAATAAAACAAATGAATAAATAAACAAAAAATCGTCTGCACAGTCAGTCATTTGTTTTCTGAGCCTGCCTTTCCGCCATGTTTGCGGAGTCGGAATCAGAGTCCTCACAGAAGATTATTCAGAAAAGTAATTTACAAACATTATTTATCAAAACCATTTTCTTACAAAGTTAGTTTGAAGGAAATCCGACTTTCAGTTCAGGATCAACATTCAACTTTAATTCCCCATAGGCACTAATGTTAAATTTTTTTCTGAACGGTTCAATATTGAACGAAAAATGGTTCAAATCAAAAGGCGAAATATGGGAATGAGCTGTACTCGCCGAGATCTTTTCAACAACAAAAAAGTTTGTTCAAATCGGAATGTTCATTCAAAAGTTATTAGGGGGGAAAGGTTGCTTGAACGGTTCAATTTTGAACCAAAAATGTTCAAATTGAAAATTTAAATACGGTAATAAAGTATCCTTGCCGAGATGCTTCGGAAAAAAAAGTTTGTTTAAATCGGACTGTTCACTCAAAAGTTATTAGGGGTGACAGCTTGTTTGAACGGTTCAATGTTGAACGAAAAATTGTTCAAATCGAAAATGTACATACGGGAATGAAGTATCTTTGAAAAGATCTTTCGAACAAAAAAAAGTTTGTTCAAATCGGACTGTTAACTAAAAAGTTAGTATCGCGGGACAGGTTGTTTGAACGGCTCAAAGTTGAACCAAAAATTGTTCAAATCGAAAAATCAAATATGGGATTGAGCTGTACTCGCCGAGATCTTTCCAACAAAAAAAAGTTTGTCTAAATTGGAATGTTCATTCAAAAGTTATTAGGAGGGGGGACAGACAGACAGACCGATAGACCGACAGACCGACCGACACACAAATTCCCCATCTCAATACCCAACTTTCAAATTTTTAATTTTTCGATATTTATTTTACCTTTTTATTTTTTTAACTTGGCGATATTTTTTGTACTTGGCGATATTTTAGATGCATTAAGCCACTTTTAATACTTTTTTCGTCTTTCTTTTATTTTTAACGGGAAAGTAGGCTAAAAAGCCTTAAAGTTTTTAAAAAATTTAAATTTTCTTGATTTTTTAAAATTTTCAAAAACGTGGGCAAAATTTTTTATGTTTGAAAATAAATTATTGATTGTTAAATAAGTGCAAAAACAAAGATTTCAAAGAATTACGCTTTGCACGTAAATTAAAGAAAATTGATGAAAAGGTACTGTAACCCCTTAAAGAGGTAGAAGTCAGTAGAATTCTTCATCGCGGAAGCTAATTTCCACTAAAAGGACAAGGAGAAGCGTAGTTCAATTCACATTGGGAACTAGACATTTCTGTCTTGTGCCAGCTAGGCTGACTTTACTTTTCCAACTGTACTGTAATTTGGTGTGAAGTCTGGCTTCCACAGTACACACATGCCATAAGAACCCATTTATGGGCATTTCATTTCACACTCCAGGGTCCCCCGTACCTACCACAGATTCGTGGTTTAACCGGGATAGGGCCCTGAAGAGCGCTCTGTTCCTAATTTTGAACTAGAACCTAGGGTCGAGCAAACCCTAGGCCCAGCACCCCCAGAGGTATCGTTTCACTTGGAGGACTTTGTGGCCACGACATTTTTAACGCCTCCCAGCCACCATTAATCAAGACGGTGGATCTTTGATCGGCTGGGATCGAACCCGGGTCCCTCCGGACACGAGTCCGATGCCTTACCGATCGGGCCACCACGGCCCCCCATTTATGGGCAGGCAACCATTCACAGCCGAACACATTCACACAAATAAAAGACAAAGACAGGAGAGAAAGTACATCCATGTCCGCGCTGGGATTCGAACCCGGAACCTCCCCACCCACAGTCATACCACTAGAGAAAATGGCCAGCAAAGTCATGGGTAGTAAACGATTTTTAGCGTTCGTTGCCAAAAGGTGGCTTTTTGAGGAACTTTCTTCCTTGCTTGAATGCGATTTAATGTGAAATTTTTCCAGAGACAGTGTGTAAAGGGGCTGTCCATAAATGACGTCACACTTTTTTGACGAATGTGCCCCTCCCCCTCCCTCCGCTCTCAGTCACAAAGAGTCACACTACCGTGCCCCTTTCTCCTTTGACACATGTCACACTACTTTTCATGAATATATACTACAAAGCAATACACTTCTTGTCACCCCTCCTTCTTTCTTGTCACAATTTTACGACCACCCTCCCTCAAAGCGTGATATCATTTGTGAACTGCCTCTAACCTAAATTCGTGACATTTGCTTTTTTTGACGATTCCAGTTCATGCGATGATGTTCAATTAAAACCCAAATCATCGTTTTAGTTGCTGTTACGTGTCATTTCAACGACTCGCTTTTGCTGGACGAATTTGATGACATATCAGTCACGATCAATTTATTTAAAACACCGAAGTAGCAACGATCACAGAAATTCCAAGCGATCGAAATTGAAAACATTACCACTACTCCCCCCCCCCCTCTCCAAAATCAATCCTCCTTCCTCCTTCCCTTTACACTTAAGTAACGACTCATTTTACGAACAAAGGTTTAAAAGCGCTTTTGGTTTTTATTTCTGTCAAAACCCGTTGCGCCATTAAAAGCAAAGACGATTTTTACTACTGTTCCATGTTTTGACATTAATCAGTGCTCGGATAAAACGGCCCGTTTATTAGATTGTGCTATTTTTACGACGCAACGGACTATTTGGAAAATCCTAAAAGAATTTTATATTTTTCTTCCTTTCTAGGTGGGAAAAAAACCTTTTCCACCATTTTTAACGCCAGAAAAACTCTTCGAAAATATATTACGGGGCATAAAACATACTTTTGGTGTTGATACTGTTTTTTTATTTTCAATGTTGTTGGTATTTTTAATATATCTAGGCATTCTAGATTCTAACGGAATAAAAGTTACGCGACCAAAAATATAACAAAAGCTGTAAGAATTTTCGGAGCTCAGGCTCATTTGCAAACACATCGCAGTGTTTATTTTCTTTATTAATATTTTACGATTTAAACCCGTTTCCGAAATAAAGGAAACATGTTTGTTTTATTTTCAAATACATTTGGTTATAAAACTTTGTAATTCATTGTGGAATAGGCATTGAATGCTTTCAATCAGACTCACGTCTTTAAAACAGTGCGATTTTTAGAAAAGCGAAATTGTTCAGTTTTTGTTTTCCCCAGTGATTTGATATACGGTTGAGATAGTTTTTTCGTTAATGCTCCGAACATGAATTTTATGATAAACATTACACTGAAGTAACCAAATCTTTGAAAAAAGTTTCATGTAGTTTTTATGAGATTCCAAGTAGATTCTTCCTGTACAAAAATTCTCGTAAGATGTCGACAACTTCTTTTACTTAACCCTATTTTTGCAATTTTTTTGCTATTCTCTGGGGAGCACAGTTACTCTTCGATATAGATATTGAGAAGTTGCTCTTTCCGTATGGTGATCTTAATAAATAATTGACGAAATGATAGTTTTTTACAAATCATTCTAAGCGTATATACAACAGCAAATATTTAGTGAGAGGAAAAGACGGAAACTGAAAATAATAATAATTTAGCTTCAAAATTTCACTGCAGTTTTTTCCGTCGTTTTCTTTCTATTCTTTTTGTTTTCTTTCTTTGAACAGAAAATAGCTGATGCCTTACTTAAAGCATAAGATACCTAGCAGAAAATTTTAGGCTTCTTGCTAAAAATCTTTAGATTCAAATGATTACTCAAGAACAAGAGAACTCAGCAGATACTTGCATTACACCACCAACTTATTTATTTCATCCATGTACTGCAGTTTCGTGCTTTTTGGCACTCGTCAGCATGGAATAGGAATTAAGCGAGCTGGAGGAAGAAATCATCTTACAGAGCAAAGACTCTTTGGGTGGAATAAACGAGTTGGTGGTGCATTGCATGTTTCTGCTTTAGCCCTGGCTTAGGGGCTGTTACTTACTGCTTTATATCTAGAGATACTGTTACGGCATTCAATACAAAATTTTAGATTATTGATTAATTAAAAGACAATAGGATATTTAGTAGAAGAATCTGATGGCTGAAGGCTGAATGTCTGTGCTTTATTTAGAAAACGATTAATTTCATAAATATTATCCAGCAGGCTTGAAACAAACTTCAAGCTCCAATCGACAAATCAATTGGAAAAGCAAGGTATGTCTGAGGAAACCCCAATCCCTTATGTATGTATTGATTTATATAGCGATTAAAATGAAGTATGATAATGATGACCTCCTATAAACCTATAAAAATGTGTGTAACACAGTTCAAAAATTTCCAGGGTCAAATTCTACTGCGCTAACTAGTCTCTAGCAAAAACAAAATAAAAGTTTGAAAACTTCTAACTTTTGTCGACATTTCTAGAAACAAATCCTCCCACCTTTAATAAATGAAAGCACACGGAATGTAGTTCATTTCCAACTTTAAAACAATTACCTACAGCAAATAAAATACCACACAGTCTCAAGAAACCAACAAAATCATCAGCGAACAAGTAAGCCAAAACGAAACTGATTATAAATTCCAACAGAGCACGCGCTGAGATTCTTAAACCAAGCCAGCAGGGGGGAGGGGTGCCTCTTCTCGGCAAACAATTCTGAAGACGCCTATTTATTAAGGCTTAATTTACGCCAGCATTTCGAAAAGTTTTCTGTGGAATCGAAATTGGAGACTTTCCAAGCTCGGAGCTTATGCATAAAAGATGTTTGTTTTAGCACTTCTGAAGTTGGTTTTGGGGAGTCTCTTCAGATTCCGTTTGCTTTCAAAAGTTGGACCAGGGCTAGGGGGAGAGAACACTCTTTAAAATACCTGGAATGCGCGAAGACATTTCAAATTGCATTTTTCAGAGGGTCCTGGCTGGAATTTTTATTAAAAAGTGGTGGAAGAAGAAATTCTCCGAGAAGTTGATTCATTGTTTGAGAAAGTTATGGTGAGAAATTTACTCTCTGAAACATAATTTGAAACATAATAAGGGATTTCAGCTCTGTTCAGCGGAATTTTACCTATTTACGGGTCATAGTATTTTTTTCTGAGGAGATAACAGTGCATCAAATTTGTGAAACAAGACAATTCGGTTTCTAACGTCAGATTTAGATTGAAATAACGTTTTAAGACAGAAATATTGGGGATCAAAAGTTTGTGGATTTGAGTTTTTCTTTTTATGTCAAAAAGTGCTAGTAGCATGAAAAACCTCCCTTCATGAGATTTAAGGGTAATTATGATTTGAACTGGAAATCCGGTGTTCATAATTTTGTTGCTGTTTTATTTTATGTATTTTCGTTGTATTTTATAGAAAATTGTGATGAAAAAGACATATCGAGACATAATTAACAACTCTACAATATGTTGTTTTTATTAGTGAACTGTCTTGAAATGTTTTATTATTATTATTTTTTTTAATTTGGATTAGAAGCTAACTGACTATGAAGAAGCAAGGGTTAGTTGTGCTATTATTAAAAATCCGGATCCGTTGAGATAAGCAAATGAATTACTTATGTCGAAAATATTTACATGCGAATGAAGTAAATAGTTGTTAGTTTACCTAACTTCATTTTATTTTTATATACATTCACTCCACCCGTGAATATCTTCTATACCGCCCCCCCCCCCCCCAGGTTGAAAAATGCTGGTCTAATGTACTTTCGCTATATTTAATGGTCTCACGAGCAACAAATTTTTAATTTCACCATAACTTTGAAGTTGCTGATATTAAAGCAATTCATTTAAACATCAAACAATCTTGAATGTACGACCTGAGCAAATTTTTTTCATAGCTGATACAACTTCGTTCACCTTTCTACTTTCATTCCATCGCTTATTAAAATTAATCTACCATTAAAGGGTTATGAGCTATTATGACTTTTTATCAGCTAAACTTATTTATAAACTAACTAGTTACCCAGAATAAATCGCGTGCACAAATTGCTTTGCTGATCCATCACCTGTTGAAGAGATGAGTCCAATTTAAGACTCATCAGCTGCAGCAAGGGGAACACATTACTGAAATGCGTTCATCAATTTGCTATTGGCGACGCACAAATAAGCAAATGCAGCTATTTCTCATCAGGAACTCGCTCCAGTCTTTCCAGCATCGCTAATGATAGGAGAGAAAAAAATTGTATTTCCTTATTTTAAGTTTTTTTTTTCTTTTTTTTCTCTTTTTTGCTTCATCTCCAAATGAGTTGCTGGCTGAATTACTGAGTAATATTTTATGAACTTTCGCTTTGTTAGAAAGAACGGAAAGTGTTTGTAAAGAAGAGTCAACGAGGCTCACAATATGAGTAACTTGCAACAATGAGATTTGCAACAATGTAATTTTCATTTTTTTTTTTTTTAAGTCTTAAAATTAAATATAATGGATGACTAGGAAGGAACGATTAACATGGATGTATTTACAAATCTGGAAAATCGAACCGAATTTCTTTGCTGCTTATCAGAAATATATATTTCACCACCTTTCTATTACTATAGTGCACCTCTGGTAACTTGAGTTATGACCTTGCTATGACCTTGACAATGTTTATTTTGTGAGGAACAAAAAGAGACGTGTTATTGGAGCGGATTTTTGTTGTAACACTAGATGAAAGTAACTCTACCCAATTTAGAACCAAATACACTCTCCTATTACCCCAAAAGAGATAAGCATTTTCAAGGTCATAGCCCACCATTTCAGAGGTGCACTTATACACTGTAAAAAAATTGTGTAACCTTACTCCGTAAAAGCGGTGGCAGCATAGCTGCCTCCAATGCAACGAAGTAACTTAACTGATAAAATTGGTTTAACGTTACGCAACGCTAATAAAGTTACACTAGTTTGCTAACAGGTTGGACTAGGAGAAGGAAAGTTAAGTTACTCCATTGCATTGGAGGCAGTGCATAGGATCTCCTCTTATCCAATATATTTCCTTTTTTAACACCTGATTTTTCATGTTAACTTTTTCAATGTTTCGAAGTACCAAAACGAAAAAAATTAACCCCCTGAAAACCAGTTTCAGGAAGCTTTGTATCATTCAAGACTTCATTATTGTAGTGCATCCCCAACTGATGTGTACGTGAATTTAACTTTTTCTTCTTTTTTATTTAATTTTGATGATGAAAAAGCCTTCAAAAAGTAGCTAAAGAAACAATAACCCAAATTCGTTGGAATTCTAGAACAGTAAAAAACTGAATGTGTATTTTTAGTGACACCACACCCGTTATGAAAATATTTCGTAAGCGATAAAACATAGATTACTCTTACAATATTTTTATATATCTTTCAGTTTTCTTGATCAATTATTAGCAGGAAATGTTACGGAATATTTAAACTTTGGCAGGGCACCAAAAGAAGAAAGGAAAAGTCGTACATCAGTTTCAAACGGCCTCCAAGTTGAAAAAAAGTTACTAAGTACTGTTGCATTGTTTGAAGCAATAGATTTAAACATATTATTATACATTAACTAAATACCTTGTTACATTGCGCTTTTAATTTCGTAGTTAAATGCTGTTGCTAGGTTTTAACTTTATTAATGTGCTTTGGCCTATCGCATTCTAAAGCATGTCTTCTAATACGAATGTGTGTGTATGTAAATGAAATCTAACGTAGTGAAATAGATTACAATAGGATTCTGACATCCGATGCAGATTAGGGTTAGGTTTGACGTGTACGTATGTGTGTATATCTGTGTATTTGTGTGTATGTCTGTTGTACCAAACTAAAAAACGGGTGAATCAAATTTGATCATTTCTTTTTCTCTTTTCGAAAGGTAACTTTCGAAAGGTAAACATATCATTTTACCTTTTTGCTAAGTCATTCCATCCAGATATCCATCATCATGTTATGAGGTTAAAGCTTGACCACAAAGAAATGGCGGAAGAACTGGAAGCGTAAACAAGTCATTTCATTGTGAAATAGGTAGAATTAGCGAAGATGCGCAAGCAGCCAAGTTTTTACTTCTTACAACTTAGGATGTCTTACATATTGCGAACCGAAGTGTCATGCTTCTGCTTCTGGATCATCCACCACCTTTCCGTGGCACAGCTGTGCCATAACGAAGCAATCAAAGGGATTCATTTTGTCCATGCAGTGAGTGGACAGCTAAAACTTGGTACAAACATGTTTTTTTTTTTTTTTTTAACTTTTTTTTCCAGAGTCCCCCGTACCTACCACAACACGTGGTTAAACCAGTTGGATGGGGCCCTCAAGAACGCTCTGTTCTTTTGATCCAGAACAAGAGCTGAAAAAACTAATAGTCCAAAAAAGGGAAGTGAACCAATACCCTGGAGGCGTTGATTCACTTTTAGGACTTTGACCACGAGCAGTTTTCGGGTCCCCGAGCCACCATTGGCGAAGGTGGTGGCTCTTTGATCGGCTAGGATCGAATCCGGGTCCCTCCTGCTACGAGTCTGACGCCTTCCTTATTGGGCCACCACTCACTCACAAATCTTCATAAGCATAAAGAGGTTATTTCCCAAACAAAATAGATACCCAATTCATAATTAGCATCAAAATAAAGAATTTAGCTAGAGGAGAAATAAAGTTGTTGACTTTAAATCGACTGTAGATCCAATAATGGAAAATATTTCTCACGTTGCACCCTTTAATTCTCGGCTTTACTCTAACTGTCCTTTTAAATTCTTCTATCAGTATTGTAATTCATAGTGAATTTTACACACTTTCCGGAACTTCAAAGATAATGCACTATGAAATCTGTATCTATAATCTAATTGCAAATGAAATCCATTTAAACTCGGTCCTTCGCGTATAAATCCTTATTGTATCTCGTCTAAGCCAAAACCTAATTAAATATCCTGATTGGATTACTAGCTTCGAGTCATTACGTCGCAATCCGAAGTTTAACTATTTAATTGTTGGGTGGGAATACAGCACGAGCGAGAATTCGCTGGTGCATTGGAATGTAACAATGGAGAGCACTGATATATTCCACTTTACTAAATTCTACGTAGGCCAAAATTCAATCTGTTAGACCATTTTATTAAAACTATTAAACGTACATGCACGATCCTCGATCGCTTATCTGTTGAGAGTATTTGTAATGAATTACGCTTATTGCACGTTTTACAGCAATTATCGTGTATCAGAATGTGTGTGAAGGTTATTGCATTCAAATTGCCCGATTTCAACGATACAAAGTACAAATTTCAAAATAGATTGATTGAAAGTCTTGTAAACAGGGGTGCCCACAGGGGGGGATTATGGCGCAAGTTGCGCCATCAAAATTTTTGGGGGGGATTTTTTTAACTCATTTATTTATTTATTTAAATTATTTATTAATTAATTTTTTCAATTTAAATTATTTAATAACTTTTTTTTAATTTTTTTCTTTCAATTTTTTTTTAATTTACGGGTTTTTTTTTTTTTTTTTTTTTTTGCGAAGTTAATATCGAAAAATATTAACTTCTCATAGAACGATTTGTATCTGAATTGTTGCTGAGTAATTAGAATAAGACTGCTACGGCGGGGGGAAAAAAGATACGCTATCAATTCAACTTCAGCATTACCACTGACACCATAACAAATCTCGGCTCAAATGCAAAATAATAACTTCTAGCCTAAACATTATTTATTAGTGGCGCCTGGAACTCGTTATTTGCGCGAGTGTTTTAGCTGCTGTATTTCACCCTAATAGACAAATAACATCAACAAATTGACATGTGTATATACCGTTTTACAACTACAAAATTATGCAGTTTTTTCTGCTCCGAAGTCATTAGCTACGGGTATTCCAACGTTTGATATTATTATTTTTATTACTTTATTATTATTTTTACACTTCAGTTCAGTTTAATCTTAACACTAGATGATAAAGATTTCTCAATGCGGAGTGTCACAGTTTCTGCATGCCGTAATGTTGTCATATTAATGTGAGATGCGCTGTTATCGACTATTTTGTAGCAGTTTGTCGCGTTCATAGTAAATGATGGTTCAAGTTTTGTGAATTTTTAAAAGAAATCCTTCGAAGATGCCTAGAGCTCTCAAAACTTCGTTCAAATATAAATGTTTAGAAGTACTTTGCAACACTGTGCACAGACAAGACAAATGGACTGAACATTGTCGCAAAAAACATGCATATAAATTTAGAAATAATATTAATATCAAGTACAAAGTTGTAGCTGTTAAGAAAGGCAGTAGTACTTGGGATAAAGCGGCTAGTAACAAGGGTGCAGGCTCCATTGTTTCAACGGTGACAATGACAAATATACAAAATGCACCATCAACTTCAAGGTAAGATTTATATTAAACATTCCTTGTAACAGTATTTTAGAACTATCTTACTTTGTTAATTATTTGATTTCAAAAAGGTACACTTCATATGTATATATATATATAACCACCAAACACCTGGTTTATTAAATAGTATTAATGACGGTTCATAGTTTTAAGTGGCTATATATGGGCATGGCTTGCATCTTACAAATCTTGAACTGTTTTTATGCATGCGTTGAAATAGGGAATTCATTGGTTCCATGATATCTATGGCACATGAATATTGGGCTAAAAGTTAAAAGGGAGAAAATGAATTTTTTAGTGTCTGCCTGAGAAGTTAATTTGTTTGTTTCTAACGGGACTAAGATTCTTTCATGTTGCACAATTATTTCTTGATGGCTATTACCATTTGAGAGGCACCTGGAATCTTACGAAGTGGAGGGTAGGCCCGTCATTTAGGGGGTCAGAGGGTCAATTCCCCCTCCCCGGCTTTGGGAAACCAATGTGTTTACCTGCAAGTGGGCGGGGTTTTTACTATTTTTTGGCAAATTTTACATTGAATACATACCCATTGCCCCCGCTGGAAAAGTTTGAAATGACGGTCCAGGCAAAGAGGCATTATTTTCATTTGCTAAGTGTAAGTTATATCATTGATTTAATTTCTTGTTGCTATTGGGAATTACTAATCATTTTCATAGCTATTTTTATTATATTTATCCCACCCGAATTTATTATCTGATTTTTTGGCTGGTCAACACATATAAATATTACAATGGTATTTATCTACCTTTTTATGCGTCATATTTTTAAACATTTGAATTGTCTTTCAATGTTTGATTTTACTATCAAAGATCGAGTTGTAATGATTGTTTTATTTATATGACACTCATTAATCTACGAAAATGTTTGTTTTTAATATAATAGTTATTTTCATTTGCATAGCACAAGTAAGTTTATTTAGTTAATTTATTGCTGTTTATTGAAAATATTTTTAACTAATCTTATCCCTTCAGATTCTGTTTATTTCACCCAGCCCTATTTAAACAAATAGTGCGTAAAAATCATGTGATTAGAAGTATTGCATTCAGTTTATACCTTCAGTGTCTATTTTTAAGTCATAATAAAATGATAACTTTCAGTGGCGTAGCGCAGAATTTTTTTAATTAAATAATAATAATTGTAATAAAAAATAAATAAATAAATAAATAATATTAAAAAAAAATAAATAGAGAGTGCTAAAAATAAAAATAAATAAGTAAAAGAGGGTTGGCAAATTTTTGGGGGGGAATTTGCGCCATTGAGCTTGGGGGGGATGGGCACCCCTGCCTCTGACGTTTTTCCCGCATATTTCAGGCCTTGGCGAGAAAGAGCGCTTCTCTCTGTACTGCTGCTGCTGATCCCGGACGCGAGGACTCTCGAATGATCCGAGAGATGAGGGCGAACGGAATCTTCGGGTTTCGTTTTTCAAGGGGACTTACTTTCTCGTGTGGTTTCCTTCTCCGTTCGAGAGAGGCTTCATCTGAATCGAGGATTTTTTTTGTGGTGTAGATTTTTGTTTTTGAAGCAAAGGGCAGATTATTGAAGAAAGAAAGAGAGAGAGAATGCTCCTTTTTGCGTTACTAATTCAAGTCAAAAAGCTAAAAGATAGTTCGAGCCAATTTAAGGGTTTTTTTTTTTTTCTTTTTCAGAGAGATTGAGAGAGCATCCCATGTCCGGAGTTCTCCAGTTTACAAGTTTTATTTTAGAATCAATGAGCAGATTAACTAAAAAAAAGAGTTAAACACCTTTTCTCCACTATATTTATTCACTACATGTTTTTTCTTTTTTGAGAGAGAGAGAGAGAAAGAGAGAGTGAGAGAGAACACCCCATGTCCGGATTTCCCTAGTTTCCAAGCTTATTCTGGAATCAATGGGTAGATGTACCACCTTTTCTGCATTGTATTAATTCATAGTGAAAAGATATTTCGAGAAAGAGAGCTTCTTTCTACTGTTGATCCCAGACGCGAGAACTCTCGAATGATCCGTGCGATGAGGATGAACGGAATCTTCAGGTTTCGTTTTTCTAGTGGACTTGCTTTCTCGTGAGGTTTCGCTCGCTGCTGGGCAGGGGTGCCCACAGGGGGGGATTATGGCGCAAGTTGCGCCATCAAACTTTTTGGGGGGGATTTTTTAAAATTAAGTTATTAATTAACTTATTTATTTAAATTATTTACTGATTTTTTTAATAAAAATTATTCATCGATTAACATTTTTAATTTAAATTAGTTCTTTTATTTCTTTATTATTAGTATTTATTTATTTATTTTGTATGTGTGAGTGTGCTTGGAACGTCTGGAAGAGAAAAAAAGTAATTCTGTTCCACGCATAATTAGTACTTTTAGAAAATTAATAATAAATAAAAAAATAAATAAATAATATTTAAAATAATAAATAAATATTATTTAAAAAAATAAATAAATAGTTAAAAAAATAACATTTTAAAAAATAAATAAAATGAAAAAGAGAGGTAAACATAAAAAATAAAAAGCACAAGAGGTTTGTGAAAAATTTTGGGGGGGAATTTGCGCCATTGAGCTTGGGGGGGATGGGCACCCCTGCTTGTAAATTACATTGCATACATGAGCTAATATTTAGAAAAGTGCCAATTTGAGTCCCAAGTGAATGTTCACTAGTATTTCAATAACTAGTTAAAAAAATAATTTTCCCCAGAAAGAAGAAAAGGTTCTGCTTTCATTTCATCTAATAACATCAGAAAAAAAAATTTTTTTCTTCAGAAAATATTGTTTTTATACATCAAAAATTAGATCGGTAACGTGTCCCCAGTAGCAAAGCTTAGCATGCAAACAGGTCATGCGCACTTTCTAACTTCCCAAAAAAACGCGCTTGCACAAAAAAAGATTCTATTTTTACCCCTTTTTTAATATTTCACTTCATTTTTGTTTTAATCGATTTCTGATTTTCTAGCCGATGCGAAATAAGCGTGTCCCAAGTTCCGCCGTCAGAGTGGTAACAATAACTTCCGATCTATGTTTAGGCTCCCAAAATCATTTCCTGCACCTATACCACGTGATACTGAGTACCTGGTGGGATATTTTATCGATTCGTAATTAAAAATTTGCATTTCTGCATCTAAATTGTAGGTAAGATTTTTTAAAGTGATTTTATAAAATGTGTGTCATTTGAATCATCAGATCGGTAACACGCTCTAAAATGCGCAGTTTTTATTATTTTAAAATTATTTTATATATAAGTATAGTCCTTTATTACAAGTGAAAAAGCCACGTGTTTGATTTTGGTTTAGTGCGATCGACTCGGAAATAAAAAAAAAAAAACTTTATCAGATCGGTAACAGTCAGAGCAATAACATTGAAAAACAGCGAACATGTTACAGAACTAACTCACACGTTTCAGAATTATAAAAAGCAAAAATCATAGGTTTTGGCCATATATATTGAACATTTTTGTTCTTTAAAAATGAAAAGCAATAAGTTTTAGTACAACTGCTTCATTTGTGGTTTGTATGACCTAACAATAGAAGTTAGTAAAATAAGAAAAATTGACACTGCAGGAATTAAGTTAATTAATTATTATTATTATTATTATTATTTTTTTTTTTTTTTTGGTGCTTCAATTTCTCATAACTTTGCTAAATAACTAGATAATAACTAGCATGCTAAATTTGAATTTCTGATCAAGAAATTAAATTTCCTGCAACTAATTAAAGAAAAGCAAGCAGCAGAGTTGGGTGTTGAAAAAGTTGAAGTTGTGTGTTGTTTCAAAACAAAACAAATGTTTTATTAGCTTGGATTTGGTAATCTCATAATTTATTTTATCTAAAAACCTTATCGCTCATTTTTATTTCCAAGAAATGCTTTTTTATAATGAAATTGGATTTTTTAGCCTAATATATATATTTTAATGTAATTATCTTAATTCTATGTTAAAAATGCAAGGAAATGATATATTTAGAGATGTTAACGAAGACTGAAAGCATAAACTCAAATATGTAGCCCATATTAACATCAGATCTGTAACGGCTTAAAAGTGAGTAATCTAAGGAGGGGGTAAATAACTTCCTTGACCTCCCCCCTTTTATTTTCTTGCAATTAGACCCAATTTAGACTTAAAATCCAATATTAGTTTTTTTCTGCAAAAAAATTTTTTTTCCAGAAAACTCCAACTTCAAATTGGCACTTTTCTAAATATTGGCTCACATGTGTTTAGAGATTATGGACCTTTTTGAACGAAATTATTCTTATAATGGCATACAATGCGTCAATGAAGCCTTAGTATTCATTTCTTTTGTGAATAAAGATGAATAGCTGAACAGCAACAAAATTTCGCAGATTAACTTGTCATGTCAAAGCAAAATTATCACTTCACCGTCAATGACTAGAACAGGAATATTATGGCTTACTTAAATTTCACATACTCCACCACGGCCATATGGAAGCATTACAGCCACAACGTGCACAAATGGAACACACACACACACAAAAAAAAATCTATGACTTTGCAATTTTGAAATTAAATCCACCGGGCTTTGGGGTTAGCCGTAATAAATCATAATATATATCCCATACACATGTATAAAATCTTTGGGAAATAGAAAGCACCAAAAGCATATGTCGGACTGCATGAGATTGGCAGCGGAAAGTATAAATAATAATTTCAACATGAAGGCAAAAACTCTTTTATTACAGGGAAAGCACATTTGCATCAGTGCCCAATAATGATACATCTAAAGTTTGTACAAGACTTTCAAATGGTCTGGTATTGAAGAATTTTTCATTTCATAGTCTGTTCCAAGTAAATTTTCCCACTTTGTTGAATCTAGGAATGTGGTCAATGTCCTCTGGTAGGTTGGAACAGAGTCTATTCCATGGCCCAATTGGAACGACGATTATTGAATTGAAAATGTGTCTATAGCATAAGCCAATCAAGAAATGGTTTCCATTCGAAGTAGACAATCTGTGGAAACTGTTGCTGTACATATTTAAGTAATAGCTTGCTTATAGATGAGATTTTAAAACCCTGCGATAAGTGGCAAAACGCAGCTGTAAGAATTCTGTTACATGAAGGTAAACCGTTCAAGTTTTCTGTGTCTATGCCAAATATGTGTGATTTCCATACGTAATGGCTCCCCATACCATCTCACCTGTAGTAGAATAAGTTTTTCAACAGAATAAGCTGAATTTGAACTTCGTACAGTGGACTGCTGTACTCTTGAACGGTTGTGATGACATGCATAACAGGACTTGAAATCAGCGCTGAAGACAATGTGGGTTAGCATACATAACCGTCTATGGACCGACAGCTATCAACTCTATGTTGACTCTTAAACTCGAAAGATGCCAACTACTAAAGGGAGCTTTCCATATTGCAAATGATTTTTAAGCATAAATTCAATTCATTTAGCTGTTTTGTAAAGACTGCTCCATTAAAATTTTCCCATTTTTTATCCTGCTAACATGACATTTGACTTTTGTGCTGTGTTAATAAAAAAGTCTACTTCAGTAAAGAACTTATTAATTCAAGTTCCTTCTTATACTCAAAACATATACCCAAACAAAAAAAAAAGGAAGTATTAAATTTCATAAAGTTATTAAGGTTTACGTTGAATTTTCTTTTGAATCATACATCATTTAGATTCATTACGTAATTTACTGAACTATTATAAAGCTTAAAGGGGAAAATTGTGTTTTTCTGTAGAAACATTTAATTCATACTCAAGAAAAGTAATGCTTGAATATTAAAGCTGTTCATTATTTTTTTTTCCTAAGAAAATCACTAAATTTTACTCCTAAAGAGTTAATGATCTTACTACTTGTACTTCGGTTAAAAATCCTAAAGTAGCTTAAATTTATAATCATTGCAAACATAAAGAACTTGTTAAGTTGAAGTAATAGTTTACTTAGTGGTCAAGGATTTGAGGTTATCCATTCAAGAGTATATTAATAAACACAAAAACGATTAACAAAGCAATATTTTTTCTTACAATTTGGATTATTGACCAATTATAGAAATAAATTTACGTAACAAATATGAACATTTTCTGGTGTCGAATATAAATGCATCAACGGCTTAATTAAATCATTGAAATAAACCAATTGTTAGACAACTTTATCCAAATGATATTTGGTCTCCAAGTACTTAAAGTTCAAGCTTAATATTTTCAAGACCAGTTTTATTAAAACTGCCTTTACTGATATTTATAATAAAATAGTGGAATTTAACTTGACTTTCAGCAAGGTTTCATATTAGTACTTCAACTTTTGTATTTTTGTTAAGGGAAAATATAATTGTTAATCAACTTTCCAGAATATAATAAATTTTAAGCGCTACTGCAATGTTTTTATTTACTATTTGAATTACTTTTCACTACTATTATTAAGATATCTTCTCATACACACCACCACTCCATGCTTCTTATATAAATCGAATTTGGAAATGCACGAAATATTTTTTTCTTTAGCAAAAAATGTCCTTTTTTATAAGCTTTTGTACATCCGATTTTCATACTACTCCTTGATCAATATTATGATTAGCTACAATAAAATAACATAAAAGGTACGCGTATACTTAATGGAATAAAGCATTTTGTTGAAAAACTTGTTCTAGTTAATAAAAGTAAAATTGAAGATAATTTACTCAAAGAAAATTAATCTAATTTGTAGAGAACATATTTGAATAAAAACTTTTGTTTCGTAAAACATCATTTTTAGTTAATAATTATTATTTTTTTAATTTTAATTAAATATCTATACACATTCATTTTCATTTCTTTAGCATTGAAGTCTACATTTCTCAAGAAATAACGAAATTTGAATGCCCTTTTTTCTTAAACTGCGGCTTTGTTGTTTTAATTCCATAAAAAATAATAGACGTCATCATTATGAATTCATTAATGAAATATTTCTTGTTCTAGCCTTTTCGTTTGTTCAAGAAGGTAAAAACAACAAAATTTCTTTCCTTAAAATACCTCAGGGCGCGTTATTTCTTGTTCTTTTGCGAAACAGAAAAATTTTGTAACGTCATTTGCAAATTCATCACGAGGTTCCTTGAGAAAAAAAAAAGTTCAGCAACTAAAAAATCACATTCTTTAAGTGCGTTTTCATTTATAATTTTTATGCAGATGTTCTTTGACAGAGTTTCTTTTCAAGTTTTCTTTTGAGTAAAGAAAAATACAGCTTAAATTAAATTTTCCCAGTGAAATAATCGATTCGTTTATGTTTGAAGCGTTGTTGAAAACATGCACGCTGCTGTTGTCAATATTCCATTTAATCTAAGTAGACAAAAAATATATCGTGGAAAACTCCTACAGCTAATCATTAATACTTTTCACCGAATTGTCTACTCTGCTGAAAGAGCCCAATTTCGATTAGCTATGCACTTTGTGAAACTTTAAATTTGATGGATTGCTTTTTATGCATTCGTTTTTCTTCGATTGGAAGATTCAATTGGAATTCAGAATCATCTTGATTTGTTATCCATGAACTTTCTTTGTCAAGTTTTTTCTGCTGGGTTGCCAGTTTGATTGTCATTTGATTGTTATTTAGTGCTCTAAGGTCTTCGAAGTAAGTTTCGTGACTAGTAGGGTTCGATAATTTATGAAAGAGATTCCAATCAAATTTTCCCCTCTGTCCATTAAGATTGATGTTTAGGAAAACGAAAGTGATTAAGTTTGCTTCGTAGATTCTTCAGGAGCTCAGTAAAATATTTTAATAGTTATAGTACCATTAATTTATGTTACAAATTACAAAATAACACTGATTGAATTTTTTTTCCCTTTCTTTCATATATACATAAGGTGCTGCAAGTTTTTATGAATTGTCCTGTACAAAATTCAGGCATGGTTACCAGTTATTTTAAAAAGAAAAGAAAAAAAAACATCCGTGAAAAAAATTAATTTATTATTGAATACCTTGGGCTTTTCTGGCAACTTCACTTGATTGAATTTTTGCCAGTGAGAGGAATACAGTTGTGGTTTGGTAATGAGTAAAAATTACACTAATTTATCATAAAACACGTTCTCTGAATTATAATCTTACTCACATGATTGACAATTCGTTAAAAAAGTAAATGAATTATTCAATAAATTGTTTAAACTTTTTTTTTCACACATTGTTTTAAAATGTTTAGTTTCATCAGAAAATAAATAAATAAAATTAAATAAAATAATTAATTAAATTAATTCAATAAATAAACAAAAACTCATGATCTTTAACTAATTTTTTTACTTTGTTTTTCAATATTTAATCTGCATTTCTCCTATATCTGCTACTTTTAGAACTCCGGAAACATTTTCCGTTCTATCCAACGGTACAGTTCTTTGTGACTCAATTAAATAGAATATACACTTTCTCTCTTTCTGAGTCCTATGTTTTGAGTATTCAATTATTAATTTCATTTTTTAATACTTTTTTTGTTTAATTTGTTTCGTCATTCACTTTTCTATGTACTGCTGTAACTTAACATTTTTCTGTCATAATAAATAATTTCCTTCTTTCCTCAGAGCTTTGCTTGGAAATCCATAAGGAGAGAATTGAAAATATATCGACAACTTTGGAGTAAGTTTCAACTCTTTTTAATTTTTTATATTATTTTTGAAATTTATACCAATGTTTAAATTTACGCAAGTTTGCTACAATCATTTTCCAGATTCTCTTTAATTATGAAATGCGTTGAGATCTACTGCAACTAACTTTTTTTTTCCACAATCCACTCTATTCACTCTTATTATTGAGAAATCGGAGGAATTGAGGAACCAAAATCAAAATTACCTTTCGTGTTAAGCAAGCTGGTTAAAGATTCTTGACTCAGTGTATTTTGGAATTTTAAAATTCACTGCTCTGTGAAAGCAAAGTTGACTATTTACCATTTTTGAATTTTTTTTTTAAATTTTTTTATCTTTTTGTATATTTACTTGAATTAATGCGAGATTAGCTGACCAGTGCAAAGCATTTACACATTATGGAAGGAATGCAAAAAACAGTTCTTTTTTTTCAAGTAATTTTCGGAGAAACAGCAAAAAATGTGAGTTTGTTTATTTTAGCTTATAGCGATGAAAAAATCTTTGAAATGATGTCTTACTTTTGAAGTTTGAAGTATTACTAAACTCATGACGTGCCCACAAAGAAAGAAAAACTTTTGAGAACTAATATATACAGGTAGAATGATGGAAAGCTTGATTAGATCTCTGCTGAAGAAAAAGAGTCCATTAAATGTTTTCTTTTCCGGATTCGAATTCATGCTCTTCCAATTATAGGCCCTACTCTTTATCCAACCGCGCCAATACGGCTTAGTATTTAAACGCTATTCATTGAAGTAATGAGTAATAAAAACCGGGGGGGAGGTGACAAAAGAAACAATTTTCAGACCGTAGGTCCATTCTTAGTCCTTATCCGGCACAATAGGCTTTAAAATGAGGGGTAAATCATGGAATTTGATAAAGGAATAAGGAAGATATCGCGTAGTGACAGAAAAAAACAGGCTAGAGAAATAATATGCAAGATTTTTGGTAAATTTTTGAAACTATGTCTCTGTAATCCTATTATACTGTTAGTGGTTGCTCCATTTACCTCATAACTATTTGCTGATTAAAATTAATTCCTTAGAAACATTTCGCAGCAAAAGAAACGTATACTCTTTGCAGGAAAACGTTTTTATTATATTGTTTCCACATAGCAAAACAGTAGCAAGTCTTTTTTTTTTCATTGCAAAGTCATTGACGGAACTTCGTTTCGTCACTGTAGCTCAAGTGAACTAAATGTGTCTGATTTGTATTCTATGTATTTTCTTTGCTTCAAGTCAATTCGTTAGAGATTAGAATGATATAGAACAAAAAAAATTTATTGCACTATACTTGATGCAATAAAGTGTCACGGTAATCCAATTAGAATAAGTATTTCTCGTAAGGAACATACTTCTTTCTACATATCTTTCTGTCGTTTAAATTAAGCCTCTAAAGATAAATTATATGGAAGGAAAAATACTTTTATGATAAAGACATAGATGAAGTCTAGAATCTCCATCCTCTAATTGAATTACATGCTTTGTGTACAAATTATTATTTTCTCCACAAATCTTCCCTTGATTAAAGTACATTTGTTGCTGGTAACACTGGAAGCACTATGTTGGAAGTGGTTGCTATTTTTAAAGTGCAATTCTAAAATGCATCAAAAGTACATTACAGTGAAAACAAAATCACTGAAAAATGTCTGATGAAAGTAATTCATAATAAAAGCATAGCTAAGTATTAATTGTTATAACCTTTTCATTGGCTGGAATAAATTCATCAGAGCTACAGCATCTTTCAAATGCAATTCATATAAAAAAAGAAACCGTGCTGCGTAGAAAATCATTTAGTCCCCCGTAAAGAAATTGCTCAATTTTTCACTGCCCCAAAAAACTGCGAATGTGTTTCACTTATTGAAATAACTAAATGCATTCAGTATTACTTTCCAGAAAAAACTCCATTTGAAAAGATTTTTAAGTAATTACTTAAATATATTTCTGGTCTCTAAATATGTACACGTAATAAAAACGAAAAAGAAAAAAAAACTTTCACGTTTCAGATTTAAATATTCAAAATCATTTATCGCTTCTTTTTATCGAATGGCACTAAATACCGTTTTCAAAGATGCATAAAACCATTCTTTTGAGACGTTAAGGGATCAATTCGAACACGACGTTAAGATTCGAATACGGATGATTGAAAAGCTTAAATGCTTTCGAGGTATTTAAGAACCCCTGACATTAGCATTTAAATTGGATTCAATGCAACTTAGGCACGAATTTTTAACTTTCACGTAAGTGTTCCAAACAATTCTATTTTAATTCGACCCTGGCGTTAATTTAGTTCCTTTTTTCATCGAATTTTGAAGATAGATTTGAGAAAAGAGGCTCAACTCTGTACTTTTTTTCTTAGCGTGCATGTCATAGTATTTTATTAAGCGCCTTATGGTTCCTTTTTTCCCCCATTTGCCAGCCCTTTTTAAGATTCTTTGCAAACGACATTTTGAAAAGTTAATCTTAGCCTTGCTTTATTTTCATTTACTTGCGCAAATAACATTTTTCAGCCAGACTACAGAAGCATTAATCACACGGGATTTTTTTTTCTTTTTCGGATGTTAGTTTCCTAGGTTCTTATTGATTTTTCTTCTTCCTTCTGATGTTTACAGTTATAAATTTTGTAACTCAAGCACATTATGGTGTTCGTTTTATTTAAATTTATTCATTACTTTGTAAAACAGAATATATTTCCCGAAATAAAATTAGATGCTTAAATATGTTTTGTTTTGTGGGGAAAATGTAAAAAAGGTTTGGTACTTTTTTCAGATTCACTCAAAGAAACTGAAAATCATGATTTTTTTAATGCTTTTTTTTAGCATTACATCACTGAATGAGTTGCAGTGTAGGAAGTTGAAAGCTTTCTTTGCAACTAGTTTCAGACTTTAGAACAAAGTGACATATTAGATGAAATTATAATGGCCCGTAGGTCACTATGAACTTCCCACAGCGTTTGATATACAAACTGGATTTTAACGTTTATAAAAATCTAAAAACCTTAAATATTAAAATACCCTCCCCCGCCCAATCTATCTTAAGTTATGTATAATGTATCAAATGTCAACAAAATGGAGCTACTTTTGATTATTTCTACTTTTTCGAACTATTATTCTTTACCCTTACTTGATTTCAAAAAAGAATGCTTGTTCACAGAAAAAAATATTTCTATACTTTATCCCATACTTTTTTAAATATTTGACTAAAAGCTGCAAGTACTTGCCTCCTCTATAAAAGTTCAAGCACTTAATCAGAGCAATAGAAAATTTTCAGCCTTGAGTGCTAATTCCTGTCTTGAGAAGATTTCCAAAACTTGGGGCAAAATGGCCCTCCTTTCGTTATTTCTACTTATTCCTTATGACTTACATTATCGTATGCTTCGAATTAACTTCCTGCAATTCGGAGTTAACTACTGGACGAAGAAGATGCCATAAAGCTTATCTCTGCTCCCAATCCCATCTCATCTCCTTGCTGCGCAGGGTAATGGAGAACTTAAGAAAATGCTCCCGTCGGAGTTGTTTTGTTTTTGACTTATTTGATGGCTCTCTCTGCTGTCGGGCAGCGTTAACTCCGACTCGGGTAATTAGAAATAATGGGTGATTCGAGCAAGAGGTGTGTAATACCAATAATATGAATTTCAGTATCGGTCTGATGTGAACGGTTATATCGGCTTTTAATGCGGGGAAAAAACAAAAGAATTTGCGACGCTACACAGCAAAAAATGAACTGTTGTTTTTACAGTATAATACTGGCAGCCGAGGCTCCAATTTAAAACTGTTAAATTCACAGTAATAAAATGTAAAACTAGCAATTTTATCGTTACTGCCGTAAAATTTAGCTGTATTATACTGTAAAAACAACAGTGTAATACAGGCAGCGTAGGTTCCAGTTTAAAACTGTAAAATGCACGGTAGTAAACGGTAAACGTAGCAATTTTAGAGTTTTATTACTGCAAAATTAGCAATTTTACAGTTTATTACTGTAAAATTTAGCAAATTTGACAGTTAATTACTGTAAAATTAGCTGATATACTGAAAAAACCATATCCATTTTATTACAGTATAAAGAAAACTGAAACAAAAATTAGAAAGTGTTTTTTCTCATATTGAAACGAAAGACCATAGAGCATAGAATCAGTAACTTTTAACTTCATTTAAGTGCAATATTTATTTATTTATCTTTACTAATTTTCTAATTAGTTGTTTCGTTATCTATGCTTTATTTTTTAAGTTTAATTCTTAACTCATTTCTGTAATTCAGAACCAGAACGAAGTAAGTCCAAAAATGGCGATTTTCACTTTATTAGTGAATTGTATGTAGAATCTTATTCTGCATCGACCCATGAGAATCGGTATTCTATAAAACAAATTCCTTCACAATTATTTAGCAGCATTAAAAGAGCGCAGTGTCCCACACCTTTGCATGCATCCGGCAATCGTTTGTCCCTTCTCCTGAAAAGTTGCAAAAATGGA
>JAXGGA010007919.1:0-59792 GCA_038373865.1 Uloborus plumipes
GCAAAAAATGAACTGTTTTTTTACATTATAATACTGACGGCCGAGATTACAATTTAAAATTGTAAAATGCACAGTAATAAACTAAAATTAGCATATTTACAGTTTAGTACTGTAAAGTTAGCAATTTTACAGTTTAGTACTGTAAAGTTAGCAATTTTACAGTTTAGTACTGTAAAGTTAGCAATTTTAGTTTATTACTAAAAAATTTGCAATTTTAAGTTCATTGCTATAAAATTAGCTGTATTATACTGTTCATTCATTAACATTCATTTTTTACTGTATACTTCCCAAAAATAAGTAAAGCATTGTCAAGGTCAGAGCTCAACATTTTGGATTTGCGCTGTAGAGGTAAATTGGAGATTGGCAAGTTGTCTATTTTCTACCTTGACGAAAACAGAAAAATACCTTTTAAGTGGGTTCGACGTTTTTTCCTCATGCTTTGATTTTACATTTTAGTGGGAGTTTCAATATTTTTTGAATGGCTTGATTTATTTATTTTGCTGTTTGGGTTACAACTTTAGTCGTTTTTAATTGCTTAATTCATTTATTTGATAAATAACTACGCATTTTTATGGAACTTTTAATAGTCATTTATAGCTTGTTTCTTATTTAGTTTCATTGATTATTTTATATTTTAATCTTATTTGATATTCAATTTGTTTACTTGATGGATTATTTTATATTTTATGGAGATTTTAATCTGGCTTTAAAATCACACTCAAAACAAATTATGAGCTTGTTCGTCGAGGAATAGTCTCCAACAATAATTCATAAATCGCCTAAGTATTGAATTTCTAGTTCATTTATTTTAATTTTGTGAAGAAAAAAAAATGTTTAATTAAGCTTGAGCACTCCTTTTAGCTAAGTAGCATGAAATTGCTAAGTAATTTTACCTTATAGACTACATTAGGAAAAACCAATAAAGCTGAGTTCAATAAAGACTAGGCATGAAGTTGAAATAAAGAAACGAATGGATTTTTTTTTTCGAAATATTTTCTCAAGATCTTAGTGAGAGATTTAATTCTAGCTAAAGAAATGGACATCATTTTTTGAGCCGCTTCAATGAATTCCTTCTAAATGGTGTGTTGCTGGGAAAAGAAATGGCAAATGGAGCCTACTTAAGACTTTTTTGCATGTTTCCTTCGTTAATTAAAAACAAACTGAAGCGTAAAATGGCGCAGAAAGAACAAGGCGTTTGCTTTGGGTTCTATTTTATTGCCCCATTTCAATAATTTTTCTGGAAAAGGAATGTTTAAAGAACATAATAATCGGAAAGATTTCTTGAAAATGTACTAGGCGCGAAGCGAGTCATTCTTCAAAGAAATTTGGCTCTCCGATGTTGTTTTGTTCGAGTTACAACGATTTAATAGTTCTCAGTTTTGTGGATATGGAAACTTGTATTTAGTTTTGATTATTCACTGAATAATATTAATTAGTCATAACACCCTTGCGCTACTTTCTTTATATTTTTCTTTTTCTTTTCTTTTCTTTTTTTTTTTTGAGAGAGAGAAAAAAAAACTCTGAGGGTCGGTAGGGATTCGTAAGACATATCGCTCACTCTTTTTAACATCATATCTCAAAAAACGTGATTTATCAGGAGAGTTTATATTTATATCAAACAGTAGAAATATATGTACAACCAGTAACGGAAAAGTTTTTTTTATGCATAAGGCATTTTTCAAGGAATTCTAATGTTTTTTTCTGTTTCAAGAAGAAAAAGTGTAAAACAAGTGTAAGGGCTCTGCTCCACATCAGCAGAAAACGCGACCGAAACCGAAGGCAGAACCGAAAATCCAGGTACTTTCCAGGTGCTTTATTTTTCTGCTTCAAGTCAATGCGGAGCAGGGCCCTAAGATTTAAAGAGTTGCGTTTCATTTTTGACATTCTTACAATAAATTTCAAGGAAAATATTTAAATATGTCATTATTGGCACTAATTGCTCTCTTTAGAAAAAGGACATGCAACCAAATTGCACTGCAAAAAATTAACTGTTGTTTTTACAGTATAATTCTGGCAATTACAGTATAATTCTCTTCCAATTTAAAACTAAAATGCACAGTAACGAACTGTAAAACTAGCAATTCCACAGTTTCTTACTGTAAAATTAGTAATTTTAGTTTATTGCCGTAGAACTTAACTGTAAAAATAACAGTATAATACTGGCAGCACAGGTTCCAGTTTAAAATTGTAAAATGCACGGTAATAAACAGTTAAATTAGCAATTTTAGTTTATTACTGTGAAATTAGCAATTTTACAGTTCCTTACTGTAAAATTAGTAATTTTTACAGTTTGTTACTATAAAATTAGCTGTATTATATTGTAAAAACAATTTATTTTTTTACAGTGTGCTCGCGCGTTATTGATCAAAACTAACTATAAAAAATGCCCTTTTTTTCTGTGCAATGTTATTTTCGGAACAAATAATACCATCTTAAGTCAAAAGACACTTACGATTTCTGACCAACAGCTCATGTAAAACTAATATATATATAAGCTATATTAGTTAATATATATATAGGATATATAATATATAAGATGTGATAATCTTGAAAAGAACAATCCCAAAATATTTAAAAATACAAAAACGGCACTTCTTCTGTCTGACGATGAACTATTGAGTTATAGAAATGTAGGTCTGGTAGATATACGATACTCATTCATCGCAATTTAAAATAATTTAATTATAATTAAAAAAAATAATAAATGCGCTTCTAGAAAGTTTTTCCTTTTTACAAATATAAAAGTAATATCTCTAGCAGCAGCATCTCATCGGCCGATGATCGGCCATTCATCGAAATCCGATGAAATTCTCATCGGCCGATGATCCAATATGTCTCATCGGCCGAGCAGAATCCGAGCAGCAAAATCCGATGAGAATACGATGAGATTTGGAGCAATTTACGAGCAGAACAGTCCCGTGCCGAGGAATTTCATCGGGAAACTTGATCGGAAGGATATCGCTTTCCGATGAAAAGTAGCTCAGCGAAAACCGTGCTCGGATACTGATCAGAACGATGTCATCGTGCGTTACAGGATCAGTTTACGAGGAGTTTGTTGATCGGCCGAGCAAAATCCGATGAGTTGATGCTACTTGGAATACTTAATACTATCATTAATACTAAAGGTTAAACTATATTTCATGATACTCTGACTAATTTCCTCTGATTTTCAAAACTATTGAATATCCGCTAAATTTACATGCACTTATAATACATCAAGATACAATATAGTTTAGCATTTAGTATTAATAATAGTATTAAAAATATTATTTTTATGTTTGCAAAGAATGCAAATTTTATCTTTTATTCAGAGTTACATGTACACACATAAGCAACTGAAACACTTATAATATATTAACATGTAATAATATAGTTTAGCCTTTAGTATTAATAATAGTATTAAACGTGTAAAAAACGTGAATTTCAGCTTTAATTTAGATACATACATACATACAAACAAACCCACATGTGAAAATAATAAAAGCATATTAAAAAGGCATAACTAAAACTCGTTCATTTTTTGAGAAATGACGTTCTTTAAATTAGTGAGTTTAACATATTTTAGAAAGACCCATATCGGTATATCGCATATCGACAATATTATGAGACCGATTAAACAGGTAGAAAATTTCACAAATTATAGATTTTAAATCTAAATTTATGCTTTTTCATTCCCAAATATTGGCATAAAATCAATTAACATATTTGGTGCGTGATAGTATGTAAATAAATCTAGTGTGACGTATGCATCATATTATGAAAAAAGGGGCATCCATGTACCGCTGGTACTAGCATAAGAGACTGAAAATACATTGAAAAGCTTTAAAGAGATCTATTTCATAGGAAAGGTCATTTGAAACTGCCAGCCTGTACAATATAGCAAGTGAAATAGTATTTTGGATATTTCATGAGACCAACTACATTTTACAACAAACAACAAATTCAAACAAACAAGAAAATATCTTAATTCGTAACATCAAATTAAAAATAATCAATACTAGGTGACCCGTGCGGAATTCCGCATTAAAAAAAAAAAAAAAAACTCTAAACTTAAAATTTAATACGACAATTTTTATTGGCTTCATTATCTGCCCGAAGTTGCAGCGCAGTGTCGAAATCTATAAAGAAAAGTCCAGCGTAAGTTGGTGTAATCTTGTACGTTTGCACAACATCGCCATCAACTGCCGTCGTTCTGACAACTTTTCAAAGAGATCAAAGACACGTTCACTTTTACAACTACTACAAAAGTGATACCCTATATTAAAATCAAATACCCAAGGCTACTACTAAACTAAATACCAACGTTATCGCAGAACTACCATAGTATTTTGAAACAACAAAAGTTACAATTAGGGTTTACCGAGCTAAGCCTTGGCTTGAAATGTCGCATTTAAAATTGATTTGAACAACAATGGTATAACGATTTTAACAGTTGAGCAAAAAATTTAACTTTTTCAAACTTCAATCGCTTATAAGTCGCTTAAACGTGGATTTTCGAGATTCTCGTTACGCGGCGCTAGCGGAGAAACGTTCTAAAGAACGCATTTTTTTAAATCTTTCGAATGAAATCAAAATGGAGACGATACGACAATTATTTCGCTAGATAGAGTCAATTTTGTGCCCAAAAATTGAAGTTCGAATAAAAAACGAACCGACACTTTTTAGAGGGTGGGTCCAATTTTCGTCAATAGCCCGCGGGATAAGCTTCAAAATCATAAATTTTCTTGCAATTCGATAAAGAAATGAGCGAGTTTCGACCGGGTATAGGATTCGGCTTAGAGAAATAATATATGGAGATTTCGCATTAAAATATGTGCTAATTGTTAGCTCAGTTTGGCTCTTCTTATACTTTTGCGTTACTAAACTTCTAAATTTACAAACATGAGCAAAACTTTTCCAACAGTTTTTCTTCAAATGATCATAGAATGGGGGAAAACAAATGCTACTTGCAATATTCCGATTAATCTTAATCAACGAAGATTTTTTTTTTCTCTCAATTCATTCCCTTTTTTCTTAACAAGCTAGATTGCCCACAACACACATGTCTTCTTCTGGTTCAATTCCCTGAAAGAAAGTTTATTTAATATGTTTTCGTTGCACAATGGAAGAAAAATATTCCAACTATCAAATAATCTTGAAAAACCGAAAGCAAACTTAACACTACTTTTCTTCTTTTTTTCCGCCATTTTACACCTGAGTGGGTGTTTCAATTAGAGAAAGAAAGGCAAAACTGCCTAATGAACTGAATTTTCTCATTAATTTTCCTATTTAGATGAAAAATCCACAGCAAACTAAGTGCGTGATTAAACTCCGAAGAAAAAAGAAGATTGAGAGTCTACAACGCTTCCGTTCAACCATGCGATTTTTTTTTTTTTTTTTTTTTTTTATGCGTAATGGAAATGTCTCAGGAAATCAAATAAAAAGTAGTTGAACCGTAAAAATCTTTACGTCCTGTAAGGACCTCGAATTAGTTTTCTTAAGAAATGGCGCAAGTGGTTTTTTGATGCTGAAAAAGCAAATTTTTATTATCTCACACCTTGTAAAAAAGAAATTTTCTTCCTACGTTCGTTGATGATTAATAATTTGTTAGCAAGATACTCCCGACGAACAAAAGGTCATAATCACTGGCTTTCGTGTCAAAGGTTGAGGCATTTCCGAAAAGGCTGAGTTTTTAAGCCGTTCGCTTGCTGTTGTGGTAAAAGTGTACCGTGCGTGGCAAAATGGGACTGTCCAAAATCAGCGACATGGAAAACGTAGTGCACCAGGAGCCACAGATGACAGAAAAGAACGGCGGCTACGCAGATGCGTTTGGGTTAATAGAAGGGCTACCGTTCAGCAATTGACCCCCCAAATGAACCAAGGGCTACCAACATCGTTTCCCAAACTACTGTTTAGAGGACGTTGCTGCGTCTGGGCTCCCGAAGCAAAAGCCTAGTTCATGCACTTACGCTGATTGCTGTCCATCGACGACGAACCCTGGAATTTGCACGACAGTACCGCAGCTGGATGTCCATTAAGTGTCAACAAGCCGCATTTACTGATGAATCACGTTTAATGCTCAATCGGACAGATAAACGTTGGCGTATGAGACGTGAAACCTCTGAAACCAAACATCCTGCAGCATTGCCGGAACGGTCCAAGCTGGAGGCGGGAGCATTGTGGTTTGGGGAATGTTTTCCTGGCATTCTCTGGGTTCACTCATCATTGTGGAAGGCACGATGAATCAATACAAGTACGCATCTGTCCCTGTAGACCATGTCTCACCCTATATGCGCATTGTTTTTCCTCAGGATGATGGCATCCATCAGCAGGACAATGCGAAGTACCATACAGCTGCTAGTGTACGCGCGTGACTCGTAGAACACCAGAATGAGTTTACCCTTCTCCCCTGGCCAGTAAACTCTCCTGACTCAGTCCCAATCGAGAATATGTGGGACAATCTCGATCGCGTTATTTGCGCCATGGATCCTCACCCGCTTAATCTAGCGCAGCTGGCCACACCATTGGAGTCGACATGGCTCAAACTAACAGTGAACACCTTCAGGGTCCTAACTATGTCTCTTCCTGCACATCTAGCAGCAGTCCACACTGCGAAAGGTGGTTATTCTGGCTTTTGACTGGCTTTAATGTGACTGGACTGTGTAGTTTGCAATGTGTCTACTGCTTGTTATTCGATGGATGTGTTTTATGTTTTTGAAAGCCAACTTTACACATTTTTCAAATATATCATTCAATTTTTAACACTTGCTTAACTTTGAGAAATCTTTGCCTCACAACATGAGCATTCATTTTCAGGGTTGCAAAAATGTTACGTCACACTGCTATTTTGGTTGAAAAAATATCTACTGTCAGTAGTTTTGTTTCAAATTCTTAGCAGAAATGATACATAGATACCATGTACATTGTAAATCCATCAGCATAACTGAAAAATCTTTTTTATACTTTAAGTTATACAAGTAAAAACAGTTACAAAATCAGCTCTGAATATTACGTTAGTCACTATGGAATTACCCAACTTTTTTTATTCCTTATGTGCTTTCATTTTGAATAAAAATTTTGTTACTCGTCCTTCAATTTCAACTTTTTTCACGTTTTAGCAGGATAGAACTGAATGCCACATGAAATGAACTCGCGAACCTCGGGTTTCAGCGACAACACTTTGAGGAACTCTGTTTCAATGCATGTTGTTTGGGTAAAATGCAAATAAAAATAAAATTTAAAAAATATATTTTTTCATTGTGTCCCAATTTAACTTGCATGACCTTTATTTTTGGCAGCTGTTCTTCCTACTGTCTGATTTTTTTAGTTATAACCTTCCGCGTATTGACGCATGCGTCAGGTTTTCTTTGATCATACCAAAATAAGTTAGATAGTTAAGATAGCATTAAGGGGAAGAATAATAAGAAGCATTTTGAGCCGTATCAAACAACGTGGAACGATGCTAATTTCAAATAAATATATACACTGGCGGAAAAAAAATCCCAACACCAAGAAAGACTTGCGTTAAACGAAATTTGGTAGGCGTGTTTATACAACTGAAAGATGACATCGATTAAAATTTCGCGCCCCGCGCATTAGTGTGGCGCAGCTGGCATCACTCAGAACATGCAAATAAGGCTTGTTTTAAAAGCGTGTTGCAAAGCTCGTGAGTATTATTTTTCCGTGAAATTTGACGCATTGCGTTCATGTTGGCCAGGAATGCCTTTAAGAAGACGAAGAAGCCATTATCAACAGCTCACCGAGTTTAAACGAGGTCGTACAATTTGGCTACGAGAAGGTGGATTTTCATTTCGCGATATTGCAGAAAGACTTGGTGGGAATGTTTCAACCGTGCATAATTTTTTGGAAGCTATAGTCAGGGAATGGTACTACCTCAAGAAGATCGAGTTCCGAGCTGCCACGTGGCACGAAAGCGAAGGAAGATCTCCAAATCCTGTGTACGGCTGTAGCGCATCGTACTGCACTGCGGGTGACATACGGGCTACAGTTGGTACCGTCGTGACCCAAGGAATGGTACGAAATCGCATACTTCAAGGACAGCTCCGAGGCAGGTAGCCTGTAGCCGGTATTCCATTGACTGCAAACCATTGTTGTTTGCGACGGCAGTGGTGTCAAGACACAGCTCACTGGAGGTCGGAGTGGAGATCTGTTGTAATTTCTGATGAAAACAGATTCTGCCTTGGTGCCAGTGATAATCGTATGTTGGTCAGAAGCAGGCCAGGGGACCGCCTGCATCCAAACAGTCTGCGACCAAGACACACGGGACCTGCACCTGGGGTCATGGTTTCGGGAGCAATTTCCTAAGAGATCAGAAACACTCTTGTGGTTATCCCAAACACACTGACCGCGAATTTGTCGTCAGTCTGGTAATTCAACTTATAGTACAGTCCTTCATGAGTAGCATTCAAGGGGGAGTTTTCCAACAGGATAACGCTCGCCCTCACACCGCTGCTGTAACGCAATGCGCATTACAGAGTGTTGGCATGTTACCATGACCTGCAATGTCACCAGATTTGTCTCCAATTGACTACGTATGAGATATCTTCGAACGGCAACTCCAGCATCATCCACAGTCAGCAATGACTGTCCTAGTATTGACACAACAAGTGCAACAAGCATGGCACTCCACATCACTAAGTGACATTCGGCACCTGTATGACACAATGCATCCACGCTTGCAGGCTTGCCTTCAAAATTCTGGAGGTTACACCTTCCAATAAAGTAACATAATTTCACATTTGCACAGCATTTTCTTGAGCTTAAACTAGCCAGTGATCTTGTACATTTAATCAATTAACCATGTTAACTAGTCAATTGCATTACCCAAATTTTATTACTCTACAGTAATTTTTTCTTGGTGTTAGGATTTTTTTCCGACAGTGTAGTTTAGTTGAATGTGTCAAAAGAATAGAAAATGCAAGTTTTAAACTGAAAACTTTGGAAAGTTCCCATTCACAACCCATCCCCCTTTTTTAAGTGAAATGGTTCGCGAGTGCTCGGCGCGGTTTTGAAGGACAGACAGTAACAGCTTACGTTATGAATTCAGCTACTTTTTTTATTAAGCAAGAGACGGAGTATAACTGTTAGCATAAAAGTAAAAAGCTAACTTTGTAATGGATCGTTGTATGTGTATTTATGATCTAACTTGAGAGGTGACGGAGACAGACAAATTTTCATGAACAAAAATCTAGAGTTTTATTTTTACAAAAACCCATAAGCACGTATTCGTGCATCCAGAAAACAGAAAATGAAATAGATACTTATTATACATAGAAGATGTTGCAGAAGTCCAGTCCCCAGTGGAATTCAAAACCAGCTGAATTATATTTATATGTTGTCTTGTTGGTGGTAGTCATGACGAGACATCGCAGTAACGAAGACTTAAAATACTTCACGGGCAAACATCAGACGAACCACCTCGCCGCACACAGCAACGAGTCAAGTGAGCTCCAGCCAGCCTTCAATCCTCTTCTGCTTTTTGCTCAATTGCGCATCAGTCCACACGAGTTTATATGGCTCCACATGCTCGTTTGAATAGTCACGCGCATGCTGAATTTACATACACTTGGAAGAAAGAATTGCATTAGTGAATCGCAAATCAACACGGTATGTAAATGCTGCTAGAATAATTGTTTACATTTATTTATTTATTTATTTTTTAACTGACCACAGCCAGACCACCGGGGACAAACTTAAACATATATTTTTTCGAGTCCTGGAGTGACAAGAACATAATGTTTGCTAACAATAACAAAATAAACTTTGAATGCAGTCAATTACATATTTTGCTGATATTTTGCTGTCTGACGTATAATAAACTCCACCTCACCAAGAGTAGGCGGGCGAGGGGGGTCCATTTACCTTTTTTTTTTTTTTTTCTTATTTCTAACTTTTTCTTTCTTTTCCTGTATTTATTGTTATTTTATACTTTAACCTATTATTTTTCTTCTGGAGGAGGTTGTTAATCTATAATTTTGTCTTTAAATAGTTTTACAATAGTAAAGTTCCAAGATCTTCATATTTATTTATAAAAGCTTTTCAATACTTGCGTACACAGCCTGTCTCCGTTTCACTTGTAAGTTCTCTATTTTTGCAACCGTCATGAATAGATACATAGTTGCAATGACTTAAGGTATTACGAAAAAGAGAATTAGAGAAAAAATACATATTTTAACTTTTCAATGGCTCCGTTTATTTCTTGGTAAATATATTTAAAGAAACAAGCTCTGTTGAGAAAATTTAATACCAACAAAAATAAATGGTAGTAGTACAACCAATTTATTCACCGAGATTTGTCGAAAGTGAGAAAAAGATCTAAACCTGCCCTACTTGGTCTTTCTTTCTTGGGTCTTATTCAAAAAATAATGCTGCCAAACTGGCGGACATATCATAGTATGTTATGCATATTATCGGCAAAGTTTGAAGACCGACAATCTATCGAGTGCCCAGGTATTAGATAAATGCTAATTTGTACAGTAACTGGTAGTTTAATGACTAACTATTAATGACACTTAATGACAGTAGTATTAAAACAAACATTACTGATACAGCTACAGCGTTTGTTTTACTGCATGAAGAAACTCTACTAGTTTTCTTTCACAACCGTTTGATGACGTGAACCTTTCGTGGGGCGGCAGACATTAAATATAAAGTCTAATTCTTGTTTGCTGTCAAATTGCTGTTTTAAAATGCTCGAAGTTTAATAGAGTACACAATTCATTGAGCGGTAATACCCGACATCGTAGGGAAATTACACTCGAAGTATGGATTCAGCATTCAAATCCGACAAAAGCCTATAAGTATAAGTACTTGTGAGGACTGTTATAACGTATGTGTATCACCAGTACATGAGGCTTTATACAACCACGTACTACGTATTGTGACTATATTTTGAGTGCAGTGTAATTACGTTTCACGTTGTACTAAGTTTACTATTAAAGGGAATACGAAAGAGTGAAGAAACATAATTAAATTTTATCGTTGAAAATTTCAAATATACGTTGGAAAAGAAAGCTAACCCAAGTAGCACACTTCATTTTATAAACGTTGTAAAATGATTATTAACGTTGAAACAATCGCTTAAAAACGTTTATAAAACGTTTAAACGTTTTTTGTGCTACCTGGGAAAACTTTTGAATTCGTTTGTCATTGTCAGACATAAATGTTTCAGGTGTTTTAATTTTTAAATACACACTTCGAAGCAATTTTATCTGAGTTCTTTTTCAGACTTTAACGTAGTATCAAATTTAATGCGATGAAGAGATTCCTTCTTTCTAAAAAAAACGAGCAGTTTTATGATTCTAACTCTAAATTTACAACTTTTTGGATTTTTTTTTTAATTTCAAAACTATCCCTGTGTGAATTCTAGGGCATCAAAGCATCTCCGTACCGAATATCGCCAAAATCTGACATAAATTGCGAATTTCTACACATTAAATACACACCGTTAAATCCTTGTACAGAAATAATCATCTGAAAGCCAAATTGCAAATTCTCTTCTTCGTCAACAAAAATTATCTGATCTAAGTAGAAAGTTCAGAGGATAAGAGCTATTCCCTTTAAACGCAGAAGATGCATTAGTTCGAAATCCCGATCGACACCGAATCTATTGATCCCGCCAGTTTTTCCGCTAGGAATTCAATTTCTTTGCCAAAGATGTTCCATCAACAGCCAGACGTTTTCCGATATTTATCAAAAGTTTACTTAATGTAAAGGAATAAGAAATCGGTATCTTTGAAGTGTAAAACAGTTGGAGAGTGGTCTTTATCGAATTTAGGTACACAGGAAGGGCTTAGTCGAGTATTTGAAGGTGATTAAAACTCGTGGAACACTTAATTGTTTTTCGCTCGAAGTTTTAATGTTTGCTAGCGCAACTTGTGGTAAAAATTCATATAATTTTTTTTAGGCTCTGTTTGTCTTTCAATCACATCCGTTAATACTCTTTTGGAATTAAAACAGAAACATATTTTCGGTTTTTCTTCAGGAAAAAATGCAGGATTTTACTTTCAAATCACAACAAATTGCTGTCAATACGGAGTAGAGAAATATGAATAATTATTTCTTAATAAGTATCATAGCTATGAAGGAAGCGTAATCGTTTCTGTAATCTTTACTAATAATATAAAGCTGTAGAGTTTGTTTGAACGCACTAATCTCAGAAACTACTGGTTCGATTTGAAAAATTCTTTTTGTGTTGAATAGTCCATTTATCCAGGAAGGCTTTAGGCTATAGGAGTTATTGTTATAACTAAAAATAATAATGTTATATGTAGATTTTATTCGAATTCAAGGCAATTTTCACATAAATCGCCGAATACTGGGGTTAAAAAATACTTGCACATATTAATGTTATATATCGTTGGAAGCAGAAGTTTTTTTCTGTCCTATGCAGTTTGTTTCGATTCTCTAACTTAAACACAGCACGAGTTATTCAATTTTTAAACTTGCCATTTGCTAGGCTTCACCCGATTTCTTGCAATACTTGGTTCATTAAAATCATCAATAAAAATAAACTAATTACTCCACAGTTTTGATTTTTACGACATTGGATAGAGCGATATTTTTAATCCCAGAATTGATTCGACTTACAGTGAAAGAACCAAGCTTTTATCTCCACTAGAAAAAAAGTTACAAGCGTTTGAACTTTGAGTTCGAAAACCTCTTTTCTGATCAAATTATTAACGTTTTATTGCGTTGCTATGCCGACATCTTTTAAATTTAGTTTGTTTAAACCTTCCTCACTACTTTAAAGCCCGTGCAGTGCCGGGTCATGCAGCTAGTACAAATATAAATGTGACTACCAGCAACAGGCTATGCTCAGCCAGGCTGATCCTAATCAATTTATAGTTCCCAATAAAGATCAATGGCCCTTTTAAAGCTATCCACTCCCTCGCTCATTACAACCTCTTTCGGTAAACTATTCCAGGTGCCTACAACAATACTGAAACAATAATTATTTTCTAATGTCCTGGTTAGCTTGAGATTTGAATAGCGTAAAACAATGTCCCCTTTTCTTGCTTTCCACGCAAAATTTTTGCCCAGTAACATTTTTCTTGCTGATAAACTTAAACAACTGAATCATGAAAAACACCGCCGACTCGTTCATTTCACACTGCTTTAAACTGAATCATATTCCCTCAGACTCTCCTTTGCTAAAGACTGCACTCATTAAGCATTCTAAATCTGGAATCATAGCCTAAATTAGAAAATCTATTCACTAACCTTGTAGCCCTCTTTTGAATCCTTTCCACTAAATTAATATGTTTCTTTGATGAGGAGACCAAAACTGCACAGCACACTCTAAATGAGTTCTTACCAAACTTCTGCACAAAACATCAAACCATTGAGCAGTCTCTCGTTGGTGTTCTAATTTCATATTTGCTACAGTTTTTTTTTTTCCTTTCTTTGCTTCTATAAGAGAATTTCTGGGTTTAGTTCACAAGCATGCTTAGTACTCATATTATCGACTCACTAAAGACATAAAACCTTTCTCGTGCCAAACACATGTCTACGGCGCTATCACTGAGTATCGAAAAAATTATGCAGTCGAACCTCTTTGAAAAGAGCTCCAAGGGACCTTTTAAATCATTTCGTCTTAATTGTAGTTCATCCTTTCCGAAGAACAATACACTACAAACCATTACGCAGGGTGAAAATGTAGTTACGCAGGTAGCAGAATGTAGTTCGTTTTAACTGTAATTCGTCAAAAGCGTGTTTAAATTAATGAGGTTCGAATGTATGATATTGCGGAAATTAAGGTAATAGTAACTATACCCTGTGTAACGAGGAGAGACGGCTCTAAGTAAAACTCCTTTCCCACTCTCCGTACTTTTCCGCTGATGGTTGTCATAGTTACAGCACGATGGACTTTTTCCCCACTTAGCATTTGCAACAATGTTTAAATGAAAACGGTTAGAATTGCTTTGTGCGTAAACTATTATTCTATTGAAAAATCAACGTTTATAAAGCCCCACTTTTCCTTATAAATTTTTGCTTTTTTTTATGTATGACTAGATTTGTTAGAAAATATTAAGAAAAAACTGATACATGAGGATATAAATAAAAACGTAAGCCTAATTCGATAAACATAACATAAATGAAAGGCCTCAACAGCAGTACATAAAAAAAGAGTGGAGTTGTTTTCTTTCGTACGGTTTCCGTGGAGACGACGCAATATCTCTATACATAAAGATGACAGGCTTTGTTTATTTGTTTGTTTGTACGTTTGTAACCGCTGGCCAGAAGCCCCCACAGCACCTACAGACCTGAAACTTGGCACAAAAATTCGAACGTATCCCCGTGTAATGCATCTCGAAGGCCAAATTCTAAATTTCGAATTAGTTATTTTTAAATTCATAAATTAGTCTCATTTTTGGTGTATCCGCCATAATTGAGGGGGGAAAACCTTCCCCACCCCAAAACATTACATATCGCTGGAAAAGGTATTTTTCTGAAAAAGAAAAGTTTTTGCACGTTTCTCTCCGTTAATTAGTACAGGAAATATTAATTAATCAAATTTAGTCAATTTTCAAGGCCTAACTCCATACGCAAAACTGAAACACTAGAGCCATTTTCCAGGCAAACTGCTCTTTCGTCTCTAAAAATACATTGTGGTTTAAATTTGTGGATAGAGCTAAGCCTTGAAAAGTGACTAAATTTGAATAATTAATATCTCATGTTACTTACTTAACTTAATGTATTTTTGATTTATTTGGCGAATTATGTTTTAAACTTAAACAAGACTTTTAGTGGAATTTAAAAGGTTAAGAAGCACATTTTAACCCCAAACTGCATGATTTGTTGTTCTTTGAAAGACATATATATATTTTTAGTGTAATAAGAAAACATTAGAACACATTTAAAAAAATTAATTTTGAGGATAGATGGTCATATTTGCTTCAAAGATACCCAATACTTTTTTTATATGCTTGAATTGACTTAGGCATAGTCTTAAGGAAAAATAGTCCATGTATCCAATTGGCAACGCTATTCAGTGTAGGGTTATTAAAGGGGGGGGACTAGGGGAAACAGTAGCTATTGGCCCCCGTAAAGTTGTTGTCCATTTCAACTTCAATGCTAAACTAGCTGTCGTGGCCGTCACGAAACTTTCTTCTATATCTATCTTATGAATTCCGGTTACAAAATAAAATACGTACTCGCCCGAGTAGTTGGAGACAGCGCCAATTTCCCAATTATCGTAATAACCCTGCAAATGCAGAATCAATGAGCGAAATTGGAAATCATTGCAAAAGCCTTGTTTAGATAAATTGCAAACATTTTGTTTGTTAGTAAAAAGAAATTGGCAACAGTTAAAAATTTCAAATCATTGAAAGTTTTCAGCTGTTTTGATAATTAAATAGCGTGAAAGCGATTTTTTAATGAAGTAATTTTTCGCATTGTTGACTAAGCGCAAAAATCACCCCACCCTCCCCCTGGGGCGATTGGCGCCAAAATTTAATCGATGCTTGCTTCCATATTGGGTTAGTGTTATTCCAAATTTCATTCAAATCGCAGCAATATTTCCCGAGATACAGTAGGTGCAGTGACAAAATAAGCACTTTTGATTGCTCCACCCCCCTTTGAGATATTGACACACAAATTGAATCAGCACCTGTACTCAATAGGGTCTACCTATGGACTAATTTTCGTTTGATTCCGCCGGTTACTTCCTGAGATATAGCAGTCACCCCCGCGCAGAACACGTGCGATTGCTCCACCCCCCTTCAAGATATTGACAAACAAATTGAATCAGCACCTGTACTCAGTAGGGTCTACCTATGGACCAATTTTCGTTTGATTCCGCCGGTTACTTCCTGAGATATAGCAATCACCCCTGCGCAGAACACGTGCGATTGCTCCACCCCCCTTGGAGATATTGACAAACAAATTGAATCAGCACCTGTACTCAGTAGGGTCTATCTATGGACCAATTTTCGTTTGATTCCGCCAGTTACTTCCTGAGATATAGCAATCACCCCCGCGCAGAACACGTGCGATTGCTCCATCCCCCTTGGAGGAATTCGCTAAAAAAAGTCAGGTGCACCAGTTCACATGGTGGTACATATGTGAAAAAATTTTTGTTCGATTTCATTCAGTAGTTTTTGCTCTAGCGCGGCCACAAAAACTGGTCACACACATACAGACTCACACACACACAGACAGACAGACAGACAGACATTTTCTAAAAATGGTCGAAATGGACTCAGCGCACCTCAAAACGTGCAAATCCGTCAAAATTCGACATTCGAAAATTTTCACGAAACCAATACTTTCTTCTATATATTAGATATAGAAGAAAGTAAAAACAGGAAACCATTTGGTTTAAAGGTGGTTTAAAAAATATGTGAAGGTAGCATGTTTAATCACTGTTTAAAATATATGAACGAGTTTGCACTAGGTGATTTAAGTCATTTTGTGATTTGTGATTTCTTGGAACCCAAACAAAAACAAGTCGTTTCTTTAAGAAAACGGTAAGACTGTAGAATTTTTTATGCGACATTTTACTCGTAAAAGGACTCAATGCATTTACAGCTTTTAAAATACTTTGAGATATATAGCTGTGATGCCTAATTAGTGAATTTGAGGTGTAATATGAGAATATATTTTTAAAAATTAAAATTTTGTTGTGGCCAATAACTGTCATAATATTTTCAGTAAATTATAGTGATTGGCCCCCTATGATGAGAACGCTACTGATAACTATAAACGTTTAGTAACAGAAAAATCAGATGAAGAGTTGTAATGTATGAAATAAGCTCATGTCTCTAAAAGACTTCCAAATTATTTTTGGAGGCGAAATAGACAAGATAAAAGCACCGAAATATCAGAAGGGAGTTTTAAATAATACATGACCGTTATACAAAGTTTGACGCTTTTTTTCCCCCAAAATGATCTTTCTCAATACAACTCTACCAATACTGAAATACTGAATGCAATTATAACAACAAACGCAAATCTGACCAGTGAAGATAATGTTTCAGCAGCAAAAATTGGTATAACGTCTCTGAAAACTCCTATAAATTTGTATACGAAATCTACTTCAAACAAAACCACTCATTGTAGCAAATTTATCAATGATTACCAACAAAATACGCCAAGAAGTAAGAGAAAATTTCTTAAAAGGATAGACAAAAAAAAAAAAAAAACATTCTTTATTATTCTGAGAGTTATAGAGCAGCTATTGAAAACAATAAACAAGAAAAGCAGCAAAAAGAGCGAAAAATAAAGAAAAGAAAAGAAAACGGAATGGACAAGCAGCCGTACAGAAAGAAAATGCTTTAAAGAAGACTAAAACTAATAAAGATCAGTCAAAAAATAGAAAAGGGAAATATGGAGAAAGATATTGAATGCTATAATGCTATAATATACTTAATGAATGGAAAATATATTCAATTAACGGTATAATACCTTCATATAATGGTATACTATATTCATATAAAGGTATAATATTTTCATATATGTATGAATAATCCAGGATAACATTGAATGTTTACATGGCCAATAACTGTATGGTTTCATGGCCAATAACTAAGATAAGGTGGCCAATTACCATCAATTTGACATTTTGCTTTTGCGTTGACTTTTTTCTAATAATATATTTGAAAAAGTGTTTTCAGACAGTATGAGTAGTAAAATACATTAATATAGTATCATATGAAGTAGTTCTTATTTGTGCAGAAATATTTAATTTATTTTTTATTCAAGCGTACAAATATGATGTCCTAAAGTGGCCAAATAACTATACCGTTTCCCCTATATTAATTTTACTTCAGAGGGTTGGAGGGAATTTAAATTTATTCCATTGACTTCCTTCCCATTTAAATGCACGGGCATCGCCGTGCGGGTACTGCCAGTTTCTAATAAAATGAACTTGATGTGAGTATTTTAAAGTAACCGAGTATAATATTATACCCCCTTATTGGAATAAGTACCATAGGACTATAATGAGAAAAGCAACCTAAAAACTTTTCCTTTTTAGGATGTCACAAGGAAAAATAAATAAGTAAAATGAAATAGCATGAAGCTAAGTAAAATGCGCAGATAAATAAGTTAGTAAAGTTAGAATACTTTACAGGATACATTTCCTATTCAATTAAAAGTTGCCCTAAAAATTCCAGACAAATGTAAAAAAAAAGGCCGTATTGTTTTGGCAATTCTAATCCATTGACCGACTGACACATACTTGAATTAATTCTTCGAACTTTAGAGTTAGTCAATGTGTCATAGACCAGAAAACTGAAAAATACTTTGATACATTGAGGACAAATATACACTGACTTTTTTTACGTGTTTAGTTTAAAGAAAAAATAACAAAAAGTTTAGGTCGTCCATCAGCATGCAGGGAAGTAAGATAGAACCTAAATTTATTTCGGCTTCTTGTAAATCTCTCTTCATTTTCATTTTCTCTCTGCACCGCTGACTATTTGGCTGCGGAATCGGATTTCCAATCGGAAGATCACAAGAGTGGAAATTAAAAACTTTCTCTTCCTCAAATCGGTTTTCCAAAGAAAGGGCATCGGAGGGGTTTTATCTTCGGCCTCCAAATCCGAGCTGCGATGGACTTTCTCCACATTTAAAAACGCACAAGCTGAATTTTTCTAAATGTTAGCATAAAAATAAATCAATAAAATAACATCGGATTTGACTCTGTGCATCTCTAAAAAGTAATTTGAGAGTAGAATGAGACGGAAAATATTTTAGCATTGGACAAAAAGTTTAGATGTACAGAAAATAACAACGTTACGAATGCACAAATGAGCAGGGATACTGCAGACACGTGTTTCGGCGTTACAAGGAACGCCTTTTTAGCCTACTTTCCCGTTAAAAATAAAAGAGACGAAAAAAGCATTAAAATTGGCTTAATGCATCTAAAAAATGTCGCCAAGTCCAAAAAATATCGCCAAGTCCAAAAAATATCGCCAAGTAAAAAAAATATCGCCAAGTAAAAAAAAGTCAAAAAGAAACAAACAATGAAATAAATATCGAAAAATTAAAAATTTGAAAGTAGGGTATTGAGATGGGGAATTTGTGTGTCGGTCTGTCGGTCGGTCGGTCGGTCTGTCGGTCTGTCTGTCCCCCCTAATAACTTTTGAATGAACATTCCGATTTGGACGAACTTTTTTTTGTTGGAAAGATCTCGGCGAGTACAGCTCATTCCATATTTGATTTTTTGATTTGAACAATTTTTGGTTCAACTTTGAGCCGTTCAAACAACCGGTCCCGCGATACTAACTTTTGAATGAACAGTCCGATTTGAACAAACTTTTTTTTGTTCGAAAGATCTTTTCAAGGATACTTCATTCCCGTATCTACATTTTCGATTTGAACAATTTTTCGTTCAACATTGAACCGTTCAAACAAGCTCTCACCCCTAATAACTTTTGAGTGAACCGTCCGATTTAAACAAACTTTTTTTTGTTCGAAAGATCTCGGCAAGGATACTTCATCCCCGTTTTTAAATTTCCGATTTGAACAATTTTTCGTTCAACATTGAACCGTTCAAATAAGCCCTCACACCTAATAACTTTTGAATGAACAGTCCGATTTAAACAAACTTTTTTTTGTTCAAAAGATCTCGGCAAGGATGCTTCATTACCGTATTTAAATTTTCAATTTGAACATTTTTTTTCGTTCAACATTGAACCGTTCAAACAACCTTTCCCCACCTAATAACTTTTAAGTGAACCGTCCGAATTGAATAAACTTTTTTTTGTTCGAAAGATCTCGGAGAGGCTCATTCCTATATTTTACTTTTCAATTTGAACCATTTTTCGTTCAATGATGAACCGTTCAGAAAAAATTTTAACATGAGCGCCTACGGAGAAATTTAAATTGAATGTTGATTCTGAACTTCAAGGCGGATTTCCTTCAAACTAACTTTGTAAGAAAATGGTTTTGATAAATAATGTATTGTAAAGTACTTTTCTGAATAATCTTCTGTGAGGACTCTGATTCCGACTCCGACTCCGCAAACATGGCGGAAATGCAGGCTCAGAAAAAATGACTGACTGGGCAGACGATTTTTTGTTTATTTATTTATTTGTTTTGTTTAATTTATTATTATTATTTTTTTTTTATCATTTTTATTTTTTTTCTTTTGAAAACGATTGTGGAATTTTTCTACGGAAGAACTATAACAGTTATTCTTTAAAAGGTGCGACAAAACTTTATTGACTCGTTTATTTACTTTTTACGTGTCTATTTTATCTGATGAGAGGGGTATATTTTGCTTTCAGAAATCAGCTTTAAGTGCTATAAAGATATGTTTGACATAATTTTTAGTTTCAGATAATCAAGAGAATATTGATCAGATGCTAATGCCGATGTCGATGTACGGGAAAGTAGGCTCGTTTAGTTCTTGACAGAACTTCTTGTTCAATGCAAATTCGTAACGTTAATAACGTTACGAATGAATAACAACGTTACGAATTTGCATTGAAAAAGGCGTTTTTTGTAACGCCGAAACACGTGTCTGCAGTATCCCTGCTCATTTGTGCATTCGTAACGTTGTTATTTTCTGTACATCTATAGCACAAATGTATTTTTAAACTTTAAAAAGTTTAGAGTTTGTTTTTAACACAAACTCGTAAGCACATATTTACATTTATGCATCTAGAAAAACAGAAAAATACAAAATACGACAGACAACACCAAAAACTATTGCCGGGAAATCCATAGTCCTCAGTGAACACCCAAATCAGCCGAAAACCACTTAAAAATTTTCATTTTGCCGGTGGGACACAGACTGCAGGATCTGTGGCAGTCAAGACTGAAAGGGGGGGGGAGGGGCAGGGAAACAAGTGTTTACGCGATCAGAAGAATCCCACCACGCAGCGCAGCACAGCACAATCCGGCACCCACACTCCGGTCTATACCAGTTTATATGAAGTTCCAGTTAGACAGATGTGAATGAACTGTACATTGTTAAAAATTCCGGAAGCTTTTATGGTAAACTAGCAAAAATACCCGGCGTTGCCTGGGTCAATAATAATATTGAGAAACAATTTATATACTCACCTTTGTTTTTTTTCCTGAACTGAAAGAACTCAGAACACACCGCTTGGCGATTTTTAAAATGTCGCCAAATTTTTGCGTAACTGTTTTGGGATGCCTAGGATAATTTTGCTCCCCTACTTACTTTATGAAAATACAATAAGTATTATTATGTCACTAATTTTTGTCACAGAGAAATAGTTGTCAAATTCTGAGATACTATTGCTGACCACAAAATGACGTTAAAAGTTTTTGTCCTAAATGATTTCGAAATTAATAGGGAACATTTAGCAGTTATTTATGCAAAAATGCAAATTAGTGGTAATTTTAGTCTTGTTTAAGGGTTTTATTAATTTAGTATGTGGATTACTTTACTTTTTGACATAATTTTAAAAAGGTTTTTAATGGATACATTCGGAATCGGAAAACAAAAGAAAAAAAACTGAACTTTTCAAATGTGGGAGTATTATATCGATGATGGATATTTTGCTGCAGTTGATAAATATCAGACAATAATCGGTTTATTTTGGTTACGTCGTGTAAAAAGTAAAGTATTATTACGTAGTCTTCGGCACAAAAATAGGCGTCAGTTGAAAAAATCGCCGAGAATCTCAGTTATTAAAATCTTGCAGCAAATTTGGCAAAATTCCTGTTCAATCGGATACTAAGGAACTGCCCTATTATAAGTACCAGAGAAAGTGACCAATCAAAGCAAAGAAATTTAAGAAATACCGTTAAGTTGTATTTAAAGCTCCATCAAATTCGAAAATAATGAACCTAATCCATTTATTAGTTGCCAATCTCTTCTAGCGGTTACGTTACCGATACTCTAAAACACATATTTACAAAATTCGAGAAAATAATTGACGCCGTGAACAATCTACTAATGTTTTAAAATACAAATCATAGAGTAAAAGCTCGTTCAAGAGCTGGCGCGTTCGTTTCCAATGTCTATGTAAAAACCATGAAGCTGAAAAAAAAATTACTTTTTGATTTGACTTGAGAAAAGCCTTGAACATTTAATGCAAAAAGCGGAAATGATATACGCAATTCTAGCTATCGACAGGGAGTTGAGATGATGCACTAAATACTGAATTACTTTGCTGGAAGCCTTCGCGGATTTATGCGAAAAATGTACCTTAAATTGGAATAAAAAAAGCGCTACCAATCAAACTTTTTCGAATATCGTTATAAATTATAGCCTATGTGTTATTCTGATGTATAAGCTACATTATGGTAAAAGTTTCATTAAAATCCATGCAGTAGTTTTTGCGTGAAAGAGGAACAAACATCCAAACATCCAAACATCCAAACATCCAAACATCCAAACTTTCGCATTTATAATAGTATTAAGATGTTACTGTAAAATGTAGCGTTTACAGTACAGAATTTTTTTACAGTAAATTGTACAGATAAAAAAATTGCGATTGCAGCGCCAATTGATCAATGTGTGACTTACTGTGCGATGCAGATGACACCCTATCTGCGCTCTCCTGATACGTCTCATCTAGTACGGTGGATAGTAAAACAGTGTGAAAAAATTAGGCCCCGATTTTGATCCTTGTCGTTCGTATCTCTCGCTTTTTAATTCTCATTTTCTCTTCCGTGAAATTTTACAGTAAAAAAATACTTTACGATAAAAGTTGCTGTCAACATGGATGCCAGTAACTCTTACCGTAAAATTTCAGGGAAATTTTTAACAGTGTATGTTCCTTGCTGGATTAACATACGAACTAGGCTTCAAAAAAAAAAAAAAAAACTTTAGGGAACAAAATTAAAATGAAGGTATAGGCATGAGGTTAGAAGAATATTCCTTTTTAACTTAATTTTGTTTTAAAACGATTTAACCGCTGCCAGACCACCGGGACAAACTTGAAAATAAAAATTTTGTTCGGAGCTCTAGAGGGACAAGACAAACGGTTCGCTAACAAAAAGATATGAGCTTTTATAATAGAATGAATAAAAGATTGTAACCAGGGCACCAGAAATGTTGCAGAAATGTTTGTGTAATTTTATTATTTGAAAGCTTAAGAGTATTTAGGAATGACGTATTAATTGCTTCACCATAAAACAACTACAACCAATGTCAGATGCGGACCAAATTTAATTTATGATAGAAATCTGTCCATGACTAGGGATGCACCGATAAGCAAATTGGCCGATTACCGATTACCGATTAATCGGTTGTTGATAATCGGCCGATTAATCGGCTGAGCCGATAAATGATAAGAATGATTGTTTTTCGACCACCAATTTTACCATCAGTGTTTTTTCTCTCTTATGCAATTACAAGTTTAGAAATAGTAAGTAATTGATTTCTGAGAGAAGATTTTTTTTCCATTTTCCTAGTTTTCACAAACTAATTTCAACATTTTATCAATTTTCTTAGAACCAATTTTCATGTTGTCAATAATATTACTAACACATTGTTAGTTATGTTAATTGGACATGAAAATTGGGTCATAAAAACAGGGGGGAGTGTGGTGAACACTCCAATTTAGGAGTATTTTTAATTCATATTTTGTAATAATTAGCAGCAATTTAATTCAATACTTTTATTCTTTGAAAATTAGAGGTTATCTAAAAGCACTGCTAAGGAGCAAACTATCGCCACATGAAAAATGTTGCAACATTGTCTTTGTATATTTATTCAAAGTAGAAGAATTAATTTATAAAATCTGGTATGGACCTCACACTACTTCCTTTTACGTGTAAATTTCTTAGTAGTTGCCTCAAGTGTTAAAAAATGTGCTTGGAGTGAGCAAGGTAACAATTCAAGTATTTACTCCCCTAATCTGCCACGAAACAATGCAAAAAATGTTTTACAATGGTTAATTTTCTAAATATTGCTGATTTTAATATCATTCAGTGTTTTTTTCGCAAAATATCGCCAATAGCGCCAAGTTGAACCCAAATTCAAAAAATATTTTTTTCGCCAACTTTGTCGCCAACTTGGCGTTATGTCGCCAAGTTGGCGTCAAACACTTGGCGACCAAAAGTTTGGCACCATATCGCCAAGTGGTCGCGCCAATTCATATCACTTGAGTCTGCATAGAAATTAACACTGATTTACCCCCAAAAAGGGGTATAACACCCCCTTGGGAACATTCGAATGCAACCACAAGGGGAGGTGCACAACTAGACCATCCTTAGAGCCTACATACCAAGCTAGAAGCTTCTACGGCATATAGTTTTTGAGTTATGCGACTCCCATACGCACATACGTACATACAGACGTCACGAGAAAACTCGTCCTAATTAACTCGGGGGTGGTTGAAAAGGATTTTTCGGCTGCTTATATGTTGGTAGGTACATATGCACGTGCTGATAGGTCGAAAAAACTACTGAACATTCATTCGGGGGGAGCAAAATCAAAATTTAGACTCAAATTTGAGTGATTGTTTTTCGCGATCACAATACTTCCTTTACTTTGTAAAAGGAAGTAAAAAAGCTTTTTATCGTCTGTGAGGATTATTATTACTGTTAATAAAATTATTCATCATAGTTTCTTAGTGAAGGTATACCTAAAAGAATAATATTTGAAAAATAATTTTTCGGCAGAATAATCGGCCCGATTTTGCCGATTATTAATAATCGGCAAAGTGGCCGATTATGGTGCATCCCTATCCAAGACGTCGCAAACTTTTCGGCGAAATAATAACCAATGTGACGCAGCGCTCTAGTATTGAGTCACAGTTTTAACTAATTACCTAACTGCAGATGTTTCACCTTTACTTAATTTAACTTTATACAAAACATAAACTAATATTTAGTTTTTCGAAATGCATAAAGCTACGTGCAGCAATAGTTTAACGTTATGCGTACACTCTTAATGTAGCACGAGAGAGTAATCCATTGAAGTATTCGCTGACACCATAACAGTGACAAAAAATTTGAAAACGTTTGTTTCGTCAATTTTGCCAACACTTGACGAAACAAACAACTAAAGTGATCAAAAATTTTGAAAAATACAATTAACTTCTTTTTCTTTTCAAATTGAGTTACTTAAATTTATGTAACTCTAGCACATTCCACACAAGTTGTAACTTTGATAGATAATTTAAATGTAATGACATTAAAGTTTACAGTTAAATAATAAATATGGTAATATGACGATCCGAAAACATACAAGCATTGAGTTAAAATATTAAAACACTTCCATCGTTAGAGTTATCGGAAGAAAGTAGATTTTTTTTTAAATGATCACAGAGAAAATGTTTATTTTCTTATAGAAAACATTATGTTTCAAAGTGGCTGTAAGAAGCTAACCTCTATAAAATCAATTTTTGGCTATTTTAATAGTGTAAACATTTCAAAGTTCTGAATATTATACTCAGAAATATATTTCCTTTTATTTCGCGACTTCAGCAGATATTGAAGGCACATAAGCTATTTCATTCAAAAACGGACGCTACCAGCTGACGTTAATACGACCTTTCCCCGGAAGGGGGTGTCAGCTGTGCCAAATGCCATATTAAATTCTATAACTGACCTCAGCTGTAATATTTTTCAGGTTGCGTTTGCGTTTTGGCGGAGTTCTTGCTCGGAGTGTCGCAGTTTTCCATGTTTTTCCTGCGCTCCAAAAAAGTGAAGCTGTTTTCTTTAGTACGGTTTACATGGAGACGACGTAAAATTTCTAAATTAGATACGCCTATTTTAAAGTAACCGATTATAGCAAGTCTCTTTCAATATAACAAGCTGTGGCTTAATAGGTACCCCGAAGGTTGTAATATGTCCTTGTATGTATACATAAGTAATGATCTATCTCCATTGACATTACTCATTAGAAGAGCTTTAAGTATATTGAATAGAAATCTTTAGATATAAAAAAAAATAATGAACTTTTCAAACCCGATAATAACTTTATCGTTATGGCTCCTCCCTACACGGCAGCATAGGTCTACCTTGTAACACATGCAAATAGACATCCGCAATCAAATCAAGCGAATGCATTGAAAATCCGCCTTTAATACGCTTTAATTAGTTTCACATGTTGGTTTGTTTGTTTGTATATGTAACTCTGAATAAAAGATAAAATTCACGTTCTTTACAAATACTAAAGTAATATATTTCGTACTATTGCTAATACTAAAGGCTAAACTATATTACATGTTGATGTATTATAAGTGTTTCGGTTGTTTGTATGTAACTGAATAAAGGATAAAATTCACGTTCTTTGCAAAAATAAAAGTAATATATTTTCTACTATTACTAGCTGTGGGGCCCGGCGTTGCACGGGCTTTAAAGTAGTGATGCAAATTTAAATAAATTACTCGCCGTCAAGGCGGTATATAATGATATATAACCGCCAAGGCAGCTCGCCTTTAAAGTAGCGAGGAAAGTTTCAGCAAACTACTCGCCGCCAAGGCAGCTCGCCTTTAAAGTAGTAAGGAAACTTAAGACAAATTACTCGCCGCCAAGGCGGCTCGCATTTAAAGGAGGGAGGAAAGTTTTAGCGAAACCAGTTTCAAAAAACTACTCCCCGCTAAAGCGGCTCGCTAAAAAACTTTCCCGCATAAAAAAAGTCATCGCATTATTTGCACATGCTTCCTCAGGAATAAAAACAATGTCAAGTAGCACATATTTAACACTCTCCCTAATAAACAAATAAAATTCCCTACCAAAAACAAATATTTCCAAACCGCTCTCTTCCTGTAACATTAATTGCAAAATTCCAAACAAAAAAGTTGTTTTAATATTTAGATCGCAGCCCAAAAAAATCCCTGCTAAAAACATGAATTACAATTTAATTTGAAACACATTTTCAAAATGGTACCAGAAAAAAAATATAAGTCATTAAGTAGGCAGGAATTCAAGTGAAACACGGACGATCGCATTATTTGCCTGTGAAACGCCGTAAAAGAAATGCTTTTAAGAAACGAAATGAAGAAAAGGACACCAACAATGAATTTAAAAGATGTCGCCATAGCAACGCAATAAAACTTTAATAGTTTGATCAGGAAAGAGGTTTTCGAACTCAAAGTTCAAACGCTTGTAACTTTTTTTCTAGTGGAGATAAAAGCTTGGTTCTTCGACTGTAAGTCGAATCAATTCTGGGGTTAAAAATATCGCTCTATCCAATGGCGTAAAAATCAAAACTGTGGAATAATTAGTTTATTTTTTATTGATGGTTTTAATGAACCAAGTATTGCAAGAAATCGGGTGAAGCCTTGCAAAAGGCAAGTTTAAAAATTGAATAACTCGTGCTGTGTTTAAGGTAGAGAATCGGAACAAACTGCATAGGACGGACAAAATTTTTCTGCTTCCAACGATATGTAACATTAATATGTGCAAGTAATTTTTAACCCCAGTATTCGGCGATTTATGAGAAAATTGCCTTGAATTCGAATAAAAAACGAATCGCTTATCGAATCTTTTCAAACTATAGCCTAAAGTCTTTCTGGATAAATGGACTATTCAACACAAAAAGAATTTTTCAAATCGAACCAGTAGTTCCTGAGATTAGCGCGTTCAAACAAACAAACAAACAAACTCTACAGCTTTATATATTAGTAAAGATTATTACTAAAGGCTAAACTATATAACATGTAGATGTATGATAAATGCAAATAAACTTAGTGGATATTTAATAGTTTTGAAAATCAGAGTTAAGTTTGATGAATTCTAAAAGCGTATTTTTTAGTTTTTTTTAAACTATAATTTATTAATTTGATGTAATTTTAAGAAATCAGTCAAAATATGACTTGTTAGCATATTTAACGCCGATAACGGTGAAAAGCGTGTTTAAAAACATGCCTTACTTATGAAGTTAGATGAAGTTTTTATGAAATACTAGCAAAAATACCCGGCGTTGCCTGGGTCAGTAATATTGAGAAACAATTTATATACTCACCTTCGTTTTTTTTCCCCTAAACTGAAAGAACTCAAAACACACCGCTTTGATGATTTTTAAAATGTCGCCAAATTTTTGCGTAACTGTTTTGGGATACCTAGGATAATTTTGCTCCCCTCCTTACTTTATGAAAATACATTAAGTATTATTATGTCACTAATTTTTGTCTCAGAGAAATGGAAATCAAATGTTGAGATACTATTGCTGACCATAAAATGACGTTAAAATTTTTTATCCTAAATGATTTCGAAATTAATAGGGAACATTTAGCAATTATTTATGCAAAAATGCAAATTAATGGTAATTTTAGTCTTGTTTAAGGGTTTAATTAATTTAGTATGTGGATTACTTTACTTTTTGACATAATTTTAAAAAGGTTTTTAATGGATACATACGGAATCGGAAAACAAAAGAAAAAAAAAATACGTAATAATACTTTACTTTTTACACGACATAACCAAAATAAAACAATTATTATCTGATATTTATCAACTGCGGCAAAATCTTAATCATCGATATAATACTCCAACTTTTCAAATGTGGGAGTATTATATCGATGATTGAGATTTTGCCGCCAGCCGATCAGATAATAATTGTCAGATAATAATTGTTTTATTTTGGTTATGTCGTGTAAAAAGTAAAGTATTATTACGTAGTCTTTGGCACAAAAACTGGCGTCAGTTGAAAAAATCGAGGAGAATCTCAGTTATTGAAATCTTGCAGCAAATTTGGCAAAATTCCAGTTCAATCGGATACTAAGAAACTGCCCTATTGTAAGTACCCAGAGAAAGTGACCAATCAACGCAAAAATATTTAAGAAATACCTTTAAATTGTATTTAAAGCTCCATCAAATTGGAAAATAATGAACCTAATCCAGTTGCCAATCTCTTCAAGCGATTACGTTACCGATACTCTAAATCACATGTTTACAAAACTCGAGAAAATAATTGATGCAGTGAACAATCTACTAATAAAGGAGTACAATTTATTCTACAAAATAATATTTGCGCGTTTCAAAGCACAATAAAAACACATTGTCTTAATGATAAATATTCTACTTACAACTAAGACTACAAAATGTTTTAAAATACAAATCATAGTAAAAACTCGTTTGCCTACTGACGCGCATTCGCTTCCAATGTCTACTGGTATGTAAAAGCCTTTATATTAACCACGAAGCTGGAAAAAAATTACTTTTTGATTTGACTTGAGAAAAGCCTTGAACATTTAATGCGAAAAGCGGAAATGATACACGCAATTCTACCTATCGACAGGGAGTTGAGATGATGCAATAAATACTGAATTAGTTTGATAGAAGCCTTCGCGGATTTATGCGAAAAATGTACCTTAAATTGGAATGAAAAAGCGCTACCAATCGAACTTTTTCGAATATCGTTATAAATTATAGCCGATATGTTATTCTGATGCATAAGTTACATTATGGTAAAAGTTTCATTGAAATCCGTTCAGTAGTTTTTGCGTGAAAGAGGAACAAACATCCATCCAAACATCCAAACATCCAAACTTTCGCATTTATAATAGTACTAGCTGTGGGGCCCGGCGTTGCACGGGCTTTAAAGTAGTGATGAAAATTTAAATAAACAACTCGCCGTCAAGGCGGTATATAATGATACATAACCGCCAAGGCAGCTCGCCTTTAAAGTAGCGAGGAAAGTTTCAGCAAACTACTCGCCGCCAAGGCGACTCGCCTTTAAAGTAGTAAGGAAGGTTAAAACAAATTACTCGTCGCCAAGGCGGCTCGCATTTAAAGGAGGGAGGAAAATTTTAACGAAACCGGTTTCAAAAAACTACTCCCCGCTAAAGCGGCTCGCTAAAAAACTTTCCCGCGTAAAAAAGTCAATCACATTATTTGCACATGCTTCCTCAGGAATAAAAACAATGTCAAGTAGCACATATTTAACACTCTCCCTAATAAACAAATACAATTCCCTACCAAAAACAAATATTTCCAAACCGCTCCCTTCCTGTAACATTAATTGCAAAATTCCAAACAAAAAATTTGTTTTAATATTTAGATCGCAGCCAAAAAAAATCCCTGCTAAAAACATGAATTACAATTTAATTTGAAACACATTTTCAAAATGGTACCAGAAAAAAAATATAAGCCATTAAGTATGCAGGAATTCAAGTGAAACACGGACGATCGCATTATTTGCCTTGTTGAAACGCCGTAAAATGAAATGCTTTTAAGAAACGAAATGAAGAAAAGGACACCAACAATGAATTTAAAAGATGTCGCCATAGCAACGCAATAAAACTTTAATAGTTTGAGCAGGAAAGAGGTTTTCGAACTCAAAGTTCAAACGCTTGTAACTTTTTTTCTAGTGGAGATAAAAGCTTGGTTCTTCGACTATAAGTCGAATCAATTCTGGGGTTAAAAATATCACTCTATCCAATGGCGTAAAAATCAAAACTGAGTAAATAATGAGAAAATAATAGACTACTGAAAATCTACGAAATACGTTTTTGCATTTTATGTGTGTGTTCCACTAACAAAGTAGTATATATTTCAAGAACAGAATAGCAATAAAACGTGTTAATATTTTGTCAAAATTTTTATTAATATTCAAGTATGAAGCAAATTTTTACTTTGCAAGCTGAAATAAAAATATTTTAATTTGCTGACTTATTAATATGAATTTTGAAAATACATGTTTACTTTGAATATTAATATTCCTATTTAAAAAAAATAAAGAAAAACTCGAAAGCTCATAAAATTTCCCGAAACGTAAAACTATATTTCTCCGATACATATAATGCTTTGGAAATCCTTGAAGTGACAGGCATATTAAAAATCCTGCCCTTACGTTGTTTTATTGTTCGACTATTTACCTGTTATCAACATAAAAATAAAATAAAATAAAATAAAGAAAAAAAATCCCAAAAATAAAGGCCTTGAAAGTTCTCGTTATTTCCGAGATAAATCTGTAGAAGGAGTCCTGAATAAAATGAATAATGCAAACTGTCGTAGAACAGAAGGTGAGTTTAATATATTTCCCTTCGCAAGCTTGCGCATATTAAATCATAAGCGATTTAGAAAAGAAAAGGAAAAATACGCGCGTTATAAGCTTAAGAGAAGCTCTTTCCAAAATTTCATCAGTAAATAAATATTTATATTTAGGAGATGCTACTGAGATAGGAAAACTGGAATGCAAAAATACGCGTGGGCCGTCGAAATGGGTATAACTGACGAAAAAGGCGAAATGTTCTTCTTTCATGAGAATAATAAATATGCAAAGAATAAATGTCTGTCTAGGCAAAGGTATGTACTTAATGTACAGGGTCAAGATTGCGAAATAATGTAAATTATATCCCACACGTTTGATTTTTCGTAAATATAAATTTCAATTCTATTGAATGATATTTTTAAACTCATTCTCCATTTATTTTTGTACTATCAAGTGTATGAGAAAGTAATGAAGAGTTTAAACATATTTTCACCACTGTTACGTATTGAGAACAAAATGGACTATAAACGGAATGGACAGTTAAAGCTTTCCCATATCCTCTTTTTTATAAGCCTACCAAAAATGTATTGTGACTCACCCTGTATTTGTAAAGTATTTTCGATTTTATCACAGAAATTATTAGAGAATAGTTAGTTAAGAAAACTTTCTTCGGAATCTTTAAATGTGTTACTATTAATTATAGCGTTTATCCTACACCAGCAAGCCCTGTTTATTTAAGCTAAATATTGGAAAGAAAAATTGGCGTTAAATTTAAATCTTCATTCAGTTCTTGAGTCGTTTAGAATCAAAACTATTTAAGTCCATTTCTCAAAATAAATAGTTCCAAAGGCGGAACTATGCATCTAAAAGCGTTTTGACTATGAAACCTTACTTAACATTCACTTTTTGTTGAGATCTAGTGATTTTTGATCTATTGACTTAAAGCAGGGGTGGCCAACCTTTTTAGGGAGAGTGCCACTATCTGGAGAGAAAAAAAACTCAGCGTGCCACATTGTATTTTTCAAACAAATTGATTTTTTTTTAAGTTAAAAATAGATTTTATGCTGGCTGATTATGTAATTCTTACTCAAATGAAATATTTTTTCTCGTTAATCTGAGTATTTTATAGATTCTGTCAGTTGGCTTATGCTTAAAATAGAAACCAATGACATCAATAATTCTCTTCCAAAAAAAAAAAAAAAAAGTCTGTACTTTATGTGGTTTATGAGTCTGCATCTTTTCTACCAAGTCTTTAATTTTAGGATTAGTTCTTGAGAATCCTAAGAAATTTAACTGTTTTAAGTGCAATCAATTTGTATTCAACGGTATTTCGATTTTTCTGCATTCATAACAAAAAAATTTGTTAAGAAGCGTATTTTTAGCCAAATCTACAACAGCATCAGACGGCTAAAGTGTGTAAATGTGAAAAAAACATTTTTGTTACAAATTTCCAAATTTCTATACAACGTGGGTGACTTTCTGTTGAAGTAAGCTCTTATATTTGATTACCAATGCAAATGGTCAGTAATTCCGATTTGGATTTCAGAAGGATAACAAGTAGTGTCTTGCAGAGAAATAAACAAAGAATTTGAAAATGTCAGCATTTTTTTATGATCCCGAAAATCATCAAACCTAGCACTGAATGAATACTAAAATCGGTGTAAAATTTTCTCCATATACCATTGGAAAATTATTAAATTTCGGTTGATACTTTCAGTATTAACTTTTAATATTTTGTTCTTTTTTCTCCAAACTAGAGAGAAAGAAACTGAAGTTTCATCATAAAAGAATGTAGATGGCCTCTACTGGTTTAGGAAACCGTTTTTTTTTGTACAATCTTAAATTTAAATTACTTAAACGCAGGATATTAAGAGATGGCATAGCTAAATTAGTTCCTATTCTCCATATCTAAGTAGCAAGTCCTCATCATTGCTTTCCTTCCAGATGTTTTGAAAAAACACTCCTTAAAATTCTAAAATCTTATGACTATTTTTCCTTTGGATAGCTATTGCACATTTTAATAAAGGAGTAACTTGCCATATTCTCATCTTTCTCCTGGGAAAAGTTCACAAAACATTCAGAGCTCTAATTCGTAGTTTGTTAATAAAGTTAACTCTACAGGGTCACCAACAGAGAAAAAGTCTCATTCCTTGGCAAGGAACTTGTGATAGATAATTCGGTGACACTTTTGAAGTTTTTTTTCCAAATTAGTTTCAAGTAATGTAACAAAAACACTTTAAGGGTCATCATTTGTGCAATCATGCCAAATTTTGTCCAATCTAGTTTCTTCCGTTTAATTGCAGAGTTTTTTTTTTTTTTTTTTCAATTCATCACCCGTAGCTGAAACTATTTCAGATCAAGAATCCATTCTGCAGCATCGAAATTTTCGTTCGTGTCAAGCACAAATATGCTTTTCAAAGCATTGTCTGTAGCATCACAGCTTCCGTTGGATGTCTAAAGCTAACGCTAAGTACTTTGCAATATTGTAGTTCAGACAATTTTTAAGCCAGCCTCCTGACACTTAATTCTCAAAATATCATGACATTTATCAGTTTAAGGGTTTTAGTTTTTATCAATATTTTTGAGATCGACATTTTTTCCTCAATTTTGGATTTTTTTCATAAGTCTTCGCGTGCCACTGTTACTGATCTGCCGTGCCACATTGTGGCACGCGTGCCGCGGGTTGGCCACCACTGACTTAAAGCAACGCCTTCTAAATACTAAATGCCTACTGCTTTCTGGTTTTTAGCAAAGACTGAAATTTCTCCTTTGGTTCACGAAGCACTGCCATCTATCGGAGCTTTTCGAGACAGAGAAATTAAAGATTGGTTGATTTATAAATTAAAATTTAAAAATTAACCAATCAGAAAATTTAATTCGAATATTGTTTGGATTTATCACTTTAGCAACGGCATCATCGGATTGCCGCAAGGCGGCGCTCAGTGTTTAACAAATGTCTCCCGTATTTAGGCAAATGTAGTAAGCATTTAGTATTTAGGAGGCGTTGCTTAAAGCCATTGTTAAAGGAACTTTCAAACTTATACTTTTTTACCAAAATTGTTTTTTACAAGAACTGAACTTCACTGGTTTTAATTCAAAGTGACTCAATTATTGTTTCTGTTTTTTTTTCCACATTTTTTAAATCAGACACTATTGCCGCCAGTACCGCTATTCAAACGATATGTTGAAGTGACTCATTTCCTAAGCATCATTAACAAGTTTTAAGTGCGTCTTCTGTTTCATTTGCCAACCAAAACAACCAACACGAAGATCAAGTAGCAATTTGCGCGAAGCCTCTGGAATCAATCACTTTCCCGAAAAAAAAAAGTAAAAGAAGATTCAAAACAGCTTTGTCGCCCATTTCCGATTTGGATCAGGTTCACGTGCTCAACAAACGCGACCCTAAAGAAAATCTTATTCCAACGCATGAAAAATGATCCCTGTAATCGACAGGACCGTTCAGAAAATCCGCGCTTTTATGCCGAGGGGAATGGAAAAGATAAATAAGGAAGAAGACCCATTTTTGGATAAAAACCCTCAAGAACAACCCCGAAAGTCCTCTTTTGTGATGTAAAAATCTATTCGGTCCTTCCCTTTATAAAGAAAAAACATATTATTTCCTATCTTTTTTAAAGATTTTTTTTAAAACTGAAATTGAAACCTTTTGGAAGAAAGTTTATTCAAGGCAACCATTAGCAAAATGATATTTATTCAGAACATGTAAATCTTTCATCCGTCATCATTTATAAAGATCTTTAAACTACTGACAGAATGTGCACCGAACGATAGTTTATTTGTAGTGTTTAAAAGTAGCGTATTTTTTACGCTACGTTTCACTGATAGTTGTTATGGGAAGTCCTTCAACTTGTATAGTGTATAATGTTCAAACGTAAATATTGTTTTAAAGACTGTATTGAAACATTAACAAACATAACTTCCTTTCAGCTGTCTTTTTAATACTTTTACAAATAAAGAGCAAAATAAAGGATTTGTTCTGCTAATTTCCTGAGAAAATACCATATAAAATATGAAAAAAGATAAAGCAAAAAATGAAAAAATTGAAAAGCACAAATGTGCAAGAGTACTGGGGGCACCTGGTTCGATGTCACAAGGAACGTCTTTTTCAATGCAATAAGTGTTAGCTTATGGATGCAAAGATATCCAACAAAAACTTGTCACATAACCTGATAATTCTAATAGGATAATTTGTATACATGCACGGACTACTATGCCCCCCCCCCCTTCTCCGTCAGAAAATAAATTCTGGTTGAGGTAGTGTTCGGTTTATTAAAAGAAATTCACAGTGATCTAATACGAGTGCCTTATGTAAGGACATTGATATGTTTGACATTGAATATTAACGATCAAAGAGAATAAGATAAACAAAATGAATTAGGATCAAAAAGAATAAGATAAACAAAATGAATTAGGATCAAAGAGAATAAGATAAACAAAATGAATTAGGCATCAAAATGTAATAATCTATATATATAAAGATGACGGTGTTTGTTTGTTCGTTCGTTTGTAACCGCTGTCCAGAAGCCCCCACAGCACCTACAAACCTGAAACTTGGCTCGAAAATTCGAACGTATCCCAGTAAAATGTACCTCTAAAGCCAAATTTATAACTTCGAATTAGTTATTTTTCAATTAATTAATTAGTCTCATTTTTGGTGTATCCGCCATAATTGAGGGGGAAAACCTTCCCCCACCACAAAACATTATATATCGCTGGAAAGGGTTTTTTTTTCTGAAAAAGAAAAGTTTTAGCACGTTTCTGTCCGTTAATTAGCACAGGAGATATTAATTAATCAAATTTAGTCAATTTTCAAGGCTTAACTATGTACGCAATACTGAAAATCTAGGTCCATTTTCCTGATCAGCTGCTCTTTTGTCCCTGAAGTTACTTTGTGGTTTAAATTTGGGTATAAATTTAAGCCTTGAAAATTTATTCAATTTGATTAATTAATATCTCCTGTTACTTACTTTTTCTGTCTCTTATACTTATTTGGCGAATTTATTTAAACTTTAACATGGCTTTAAGTGGAATTTAAAAGGTTGTGAAGCGCATTTGAACTAAAGGATACAATAATTTTTCTTCAGAGGGGGTTAGAGTAAATTTAAATTTTTTCAGTTGACTTCCTCAAATTCGGTGTTACTGAAAATGTCACAATGGAACTATTATTGTTCAAAAAATAGTGATGGCTATTCAGTCATTCATCGTATTTGGCGTCGTAAAGTTTGGCCACAATCGAGAAATTTTCCAAATCTCCCAGCCAGTGAAACACTACTTTCTCCAAATCAAAGAAATTAAACGCTCTGGTAAGGAACAGCAGTTGTTCGCAGTCTAAAGAGTATTTTATTGCATGTTTAAAACATGTATTTAATGCCGCCATCACTAAATTTTTAACAATAATAGTTCCATTCTAACATTTTCGGTAATACCGCTATTCAGTTACCTTTCGTATTTGGCGTCGAAAAGTTTGGCAACAATCGAGAAATTTACCAAACCTCCCAGCCAGTGAAATCTTGCTTATTTGAGGGTCACTGTTAGATTGTTATCACTTCAAAGAGTTTGCGTGAAAGACATTATATTTGTTGCCTTTTAATATTCACATTAAAATCATGGCAGAATGGTTGTGGCTGAGCTACCTGACGACAATCGGTTCCCTATGTTAATCAATTTAAATTTGGCGACCAATTTTACATTGAAATTACGGTTAAATCGGTGAATTATATCAAAGTTCGAGGGCAAAATTGCTGTGGTCGTTGAGAGTTTTCGAAAATCTTGGCACTACAGTTGTGTCAAAAGTTCCATTGAAATGTAAAAAAAAATTTCGCTAAAAATAAATAAGTTCGTCACACACACACACGAAAAGAAGAAAAGTCTTAAGAGTGAGTTAAACTTTATTTAGTTAACTTCCTTTACATTTATTGCACGGGCATCGCCGTGCAGGTACTGCTAGTAAATACATAATTTTTCATTCCGCTTATTATATTCACTTCAGATTAGTGCATCAAAAATAATGAAAATACAAACTATAAACAGTTTAAGTAAACAATAAGAGCCGCTGCTTTTTTTGAGTGAGCTGCCAGGTTATATGCTTGCTACACAAAATCTAATAAGCTCAATCTCACAAAAAATACTGAAGAGTATTAACAACCAAAAGTACTTTAAGCTCCGAAAATATTAGGCTTCCAGTGTGATAAAACTTTTTGTAACCTTAATCTAAACATTGCAACTCGTTTCACAAAGCTGATTCGACATTTTGAACCCCATATTTTGCGTGATTGTAGATCCTCCAGATTTGGATCTTGGAAGCTAAAAATTTTGCACAGGTTAGTTTCATAGGTATGTCTACACCTCTGAAAAATCTAATTCAAATCGGAGATGGTCAGGAGGGGACCACTAGTTCATGGATTTTTTAAGCCTCGTTGATTCTTTCATGTTTCACTAATTTTATCTTGGGTATATTTCTGTACCTCAGAACCAGACTAACGTATTTTTGCACTGATGATGGGGCTTCATTCATAATAGCCCCGAAATAGCTATTTGCTAGAGTTTTCTAACTCTTTTTAAACCTTTTATTTGTACTTGTGGACACGTTGTCTTGCATTTTTAACTTCATCAATTGTATAAAGTTTTCGACTGCTTTTCTTACAAATTAACGTAAGTCCATTTTCGTCATTTTTCAGTAGAGAGGAAAAACGATGTATTCGACAATCGTTTTTCCCCTCTACCGAAAAATGACGAAAATGGACTTACGTTAGTCTGGTTCTGAGGTACAGATTTTACCTCTTTGGTCGATTTCTGAAATAACCGCTAGACGATGATAACGTATTAAATCTCTAAAATTGCGAATGATGACTTACCTTATGAATATTTGATTCACACATACACGCTAATTAATTCTTCAATGACAACATAATATAGATTATGCTACAACCGATACATAATTGCAATATTCATTCCAGGCACAAAAAGAACAAATTCATTCTTCTTTCCATCGGAAGGCCTGTTCGAATAATCTACCATGTACAGCCTGTCATGGAATCCGTAAGATGATTAATGGTCCTTTCGAACTCCTCATAACCGTGACTGCATCCATCTGAAATGCGCCTACCCTACCTGAATGGCATTCAATTGTCGATGAAGAGGGCTTTTCGTTTCGCTTGGAATGGCGAATCGTTTGCGTCTTTGATTGGGGTGCCAGTGGCCGGGTGTTTCTTTCGATAAGGAAGCCAGTATAGTTCTGTTTAGAACGCGAAGAGGCACTGTCAGCTACTTTGTGTGAGGAGTATTTTTGTTTGCGATGTGTGTTGGAATTGAGGGTCCGATTCGGACTATAGAAGAGTTAATGCTTTTGCATTGAATTGGTAGGAATGCAGTTAAAAACTTCGTAGAAGGAAATGAGAAAAGTAAAGCATGTGCAACAGAAAAAAAAAGCCAAGAATCGTTAAATTAGTTTAAAAACTAAAATATACGCTTTTAGATGCACTTATAATACATCAATATATAATAATAAAAGCAAGTGTAATGTGTCTGTCTGCCTGTCTATCCATTCGTCTGACCGAGTTCTCCAGTCGAATCTATCGCACGCAGAGACCTGGAATTTTTTACACGGAAGCACAAAGGGGCTGGCCACCAGACCTCGAAGCCCGATTTTCGATTTTTGAATTAGAAAATTTTAAAAAATCTATATATGGGTGATTCTACGGTATTTGAATTCAGACGGCCAATGGAAAAACTTCATGAAAAACTGATTTTATTAATGTTTTTGCATGCTTAAGCATTACAGACTATTATCTTTTATATGGACCATCCAATTAATTCACTACGATTATTTTATTTTAGCATTTATAGCTGAAAATAGTCATAAATGTATACTCCCCTGGCATGTCCAAATACTAGTTTTTATACAAACATGTTCGACGTTCAATTTTTGCTAACTTGTCATAATGTTTTTTGCCATAATCATACACTTACATTAACAGAGAAACATATTTCATCAGTAAACATTGAAAAAATATTTATTATTATTTTAAAAAAATACACTTTTCAACGGGCCATATCAACAGCGTCACCCTCACCTGGCGAACTTCAAAGACTGAAATTTCGCAAAAAAATGCATAAGGATGATGTTGATTGCGAATAACCAGTGTAATACTGAGTAAAGTTAAAAGCAAGCTATGAGTTTTTTTAAAAAATCGAATATTATTGCATCGGTTCTCGTTGAAAGTGCCTCAAAGCATACTGCGCCAGTCGCTGTAGTATTTCCCCTGGTAAGTATAACTTTTTACATTTCATCGTTACATAAGTGTACGTATGTATAATGTAATGCTTATTGTATGCAGACATCACGGTTTATGTGAAGTTCTGGTAAGAAGAACGCGTGATATTGTTTTTATAGGTAATGTGTGATTTTGTCACTTCTCTGGCGTCACTCCCCTGGCAGTTTTGTTCCAAAAAAGGGTAAATATACATTAAAACTGTGTTATAAGTATATTCAATTTTATTTTTAATCTTAATTGCCCCTGTGAAAGCAATTTGAATGAACGTAAATTATGCGGGAATTATTTTTATTTGGAATCTGCGGTGCGACTTGTATGCAACATGTCGTGTTTTCAAGATTGATTTTTTTTAGTTTATTACAACGCGAAATTTTTTTTTGAATACAGGTCTTTTAGAAATAAGTCTATACTATGATTTTACACTGAAAAATAAGTGAAATAATAGTAAATCAAACCAGAATTCTGCCATTAGTGTCACTCCCCTGGCAGCGCATTTTCCCCTGGTATCGATAAACCCCCCAAAAATTGAAATTTCGTCTGGCCCTTACCACTACAATCATAAAAATAGCGGCTACTAATGATATAATAAGTGTGAAATTAAACAGATTATTTTTTCTTTGGGGACACAAAAAACGCATTGACCGTAGAATCACCCATATATAAAGATGACGGTGTTTGTTCGTTTGTAACCGCTGGCCAGAAGTCCTCACAGCACCTACAGACCTGAAACTTGGCTCAAAAATTCGAACGTACCCCGCCCTCGTGCACCTCGAAGGCCAAATTTTAAATTTCGAATTAGTTATTTTTAAATTAATTAATTAGTCTCATTTTTGGTGTATCCGCCATAATTGAGGGGAGAAAACCTTCCCACACACCAAAACATTATATATCGTTGGAAAGGGTTTTTTTTCTGAAAAAGAAAAGTTTTAGCACGTTTCTGTCCGTTAATTAGGACAGGAGATATTAATTAATCAAATTTAATTAATTTTCAAGGCCTAACTCTGTACGCAGAACTGAAACACTAGAGCCATTTTCCTGATCAGCTGCTCTTTTGTCCCTGAAGTTACTTCGTGATTTAAATTTGCGTATAGATTTAAGCCTTGAAAATTTATTCAATTTGATTAATTAATATCTCCCGTTACTTACTTAACTTTCTGTCTCTTATATTTATTTGGCGAATTGATTTAAACTTTAACATCACTTTAAGTGTAATTTAAAAGTTTGTGGAGCGCATTTGAACTAAAGAATATAATAATTTGTCTTCAGAGGGGTTAAAGTGAATTTAAATTTATTAAGTTGACTTCCTCAAAATTCGGTGTTACCGAAAATGTCACAATGGAACTATTATTGTTAAAAATTTAGGGATGGCTATTCAGTTCCTCTTCACATTTGGCGTCGTAAAGTTTGGCGACAATCAGGAAATTTACTAAACCTCCCAGCCAGTGAAACACTACTTTCTCCAAATCAAAGAAAAAGAAAACTGTCTGGGAAGGAACAGTAGTTGTTTGCAGTCTAAAGAGTATTTTATTGCATGTTTTAAACATGTATTTAATGCCACCATCACTAAATTTTTAATAATAATAATTCCATTCTGACATTTTCTGTAACACCGCTATTCAGTTACTTTTCATATTTGGCGTCGTAAATTTTGGCAACAATCGGGAAATTTTCCAAACTTCCCGGCCAGTGAAATCTTGATTATTTGAGGGTCACTGTTAGATTGTAATCACTTCAAAGCGATGGTACGAAAGACATTATATTTCTTTCCTTTTAATGTTCACATTAAAATCATGGAAGAATGGTTGTGGCTGATCTACCTGATACAATCGGTTCCCTATGTTAATAAATTTAGATTTGGCGACCAATTTTACATTGAAATTACGGTTAAATCGGTGAATTATATTAAATTTCAAGGGCAATATTGCTCTGGTCGTTGAGAGTTTTCGAAAATCTTGGCTCTACAGTTATGTCAAAAGTTCCATTGGAACGTAAAAATTTCGTTAAAAATAAATAAGTTCGTCACACACACACAAAAAGAAGAAAAAAGTCTTTAAAACTAAAATAATCCTAGCATTGAGCTTTACAAACTGAAATGGCATTAAAAGTGTCATCAATATATTTTAAAAGGTCGTAGTGCACATTTGAATTAAAGAATATAATAATTTTACTTAAAGAGGGTGGAGTGAATTTAAATTTATTCAGTTGACTTTCGCACGGGCATCGCCGTGCGGGTACTGCTAGTATGCAATATAGGTTAGCCTTTAGTATTAGAAATAGTATTAACTATATTACTTTGATATTAGGAAAGAATGAATTTTATCTTTTATTCAGAGTTACATACAAGGAACTGAAGCACTTATAACACATCAGCATTAAATATAGTTTAGCCTTTAGCATTAAAAATAATACTTTTTTTTATTTTTATATTTGTAAAGAACATGGATTTATATTTTATTCAGAGTTACATACATATAAACAAACAAACATACAAACCCATATGTGAAACTAATAAAAGCGTATTAAAAAGACTAAAGAACTCAACAAGCACTTGCTTCGAGGCCATAAAAATAAGCCTCATCATCAATGTATAAACAAGTACTGATATTAGATTAAAAATTTAAAAAAAAAACCGACCCCGATTGCAGAGCTCATATTAAAGCGAACTTCACTTATCAAAAAGGATTTTAATTTTGAATATATGCCATTGTTTTCGACAGGGTATGGTAAACACAGAAAAGGAAAAATAATCCTTACTGTGGAATTTGCTAGTCGGGGTAAAAACAGAATAAATAGGGAAAATTAAAAATCCTTTCAAAATCCTTATACTAAAGTTCATTACAAGTATTTTAATGGTTAACAAATAAAATCTGGCAATGGGATAAGTATTTTTAATCACCGAGTTTTCTTTCCTTGACGGCCAAACAATGACATCGGTTTCCAATCGCGTAAATAAAGGCATTGGCTAGAAAACGTTACAATTCGAGTTCTATATAACATAGAATCTCCAAACACATACTAAGGGACGCAGAATTTTTTTTTTCTTTATTTTGGTACTGTTCGTAAAACTTTTTAAAGATTTTTTTCACTTCAAAAATCTCGAAAAACGTTTTAAAACGTTAATTAATAGCTTCGTAAATTAATCTCCGTCGAAGACACGACCTAGCTAAGAACACTCTCGATCAACTTTCCTTTCAAACAAAAAAGAAAAAACAGAATCGGGCCATTCGTTTAGGCACTAGAGTGTCACAGATGGGTACACAGATACACAGATCGACTGATACACAGACACACAGAAAAGTCAAACTTATAACTCCCCTTCATCATTGCGTCAGGGGGTTTAAAAAGAGAATGGCTCTAAGATTTAGTGAACCGTCTCTTTTTACTCATTGGTGAGCCCCCCCCCCTCTCCCCCTGCTACCTGTCCCCTTTCTCCTAGCAGCAACTTCTGGGAGCGGCAAGTTCACCCTATTTCTACAGGGTTTTGTTTCGTTAAAATTAAATACAAAAACTTGAAGAAGGATGGGTAATGGCGGTCTTCGGTTAAAGGTACATCTGCCACTGATTAATTTTTTAAGAGCCTTCCCACAAAAAATTAAAACGTAGCAAATCTTGTAATAATTCATTGCAATTTCACTACGCATTTCTGAAATACTATTTCTTGCATTGAAATATCATCGAATGTCAAAGATATAAATTCGCGGATTATAAATAATGATCCTCGATTTTATATTCGAATCCATATTTCATCTGATTTGGCAAATGCGGTCAAAGTGTAATTGGACTCCAATCTGTCGAATCAATGCATGTGACCAAACCGATTCTAAATGAAGCCAATTAACGAAATCCTATGGTTTGAGAGGGGTTGGATTGTGATTGATTGCAAAGGTGCAATTGAAGGCAGGTGATGACCAAACGATCTAATGTCGAAACATTTTAATCATTTTAAATAATTTATAGCCTTTTGCGTAAGGAACGTGGTTTTAAGCAAGCGATACATTTCATTAAAAAATATATGAAGATTTGGCAAGCATTGCGATAAGCTGATATGTTTGATATTATTAATTCCAACACTGAAATATAAACAGCATAATTAAAGGCATCAATTATTATTGATTCTAGATTTATTTATATTTCCTTCTGGAATCAATACTTCATTTTCCTTTTTTTGACCGGCAAAGCCTTTTGAATAACTTCTACGGACCGGTGAGGGTTTCTTTTTCTTTCTTTTTTTTTGGGGGGGGGGAGGGGGGCTTTGGGCGTGTGGACAGTTAAAACAAATGATAAACAATTCGGACTTTATAAGTGTGTTTTTTCCCCCGTCGTCTTTTACTTCTTCTGTAAGGGAGGAAGGGAGAGAGTGGGAAAGAGACTTCATACAGACTAGTAGCACTTGTAAACAAATTTGCTGACCGGTAAGGGTTTTTTTTTTTTTTGCAAAACAAATAAAAAAATGAGTTTTTAAATAAAATCTTCCTTGATGATAAAGAACTCTCTCAAAACTATTTTAATGCAAAGATAAGGAATTGCTATGACAATTTTACAAAGTAAAAAAACTTCGTGAAAAATCATAGAAAATTAGGAAAGTTAATCACAAAATTCACGTAATAATGCCATATGTGACATTACAACTATTGCTTTTTTTTAATTATTTTTTGAGTAAGGTCTTTTTTTCCTTATTTTCAGAAACTTTCTTTATCTTACCAAAGCTAGGCTTTTAATAAGGGTAACTATTCTGTTAACCATTACTCTTTATGTCTTTCTCTAATGTATTGTTCTCTTTTTCTGTAGGAATAGCACTTGTTAAGCTCAAATATTATTATTTACAATACTTCTTTGATGCTGCTTATTATTTAGGAAGAGGAGCATTCTTTTGTTTCAAACAATTAGTTTCTCAGCATTTAAGATACCTGAGGGATTTAAATTATTCTTCTTGTTTGACTAATTCTTTAAAAAATTCATTGTTCCCACGAAAACTAAAATGTAACATGTTTCCAAACATTTTTTTCGAGCTTCAAATTGCATTTTTATTTGAACTTAAAATATACTTCATTCGAAGTTAACTATATATGCAAATGTAAAAATTTCTTACAGTTGCATATATAGTCGCCACCACTTATATTATTCACGTTAGTTCTAAACAGTTTTGATTTAAAAAAGCGACTGCTGCAATAAAGAGGCTATTTCAAGAAAACTGAATTTCGTTGTGGTTGACGATTTGATTCATTAAAGGGACTGGTTCAATTAACCACTAAATCAATTAACCGACGTCCACTCTATTTTGATTTTATTACAGTTAGCTTCTCATATGGACTATTATTACGGGCTGCCCACAAATGATGTCACATTTTTTCCAACATTTTAGCTCCCCCCTCCCTTTTCACTAAGTGTCACACTTCATTTTACTCCCTCTCCTCCACCTGTCACAAATTTTCACTAAAATCCTTCACCCTTTCAAAGCTTGACGTATAATTTATGGACGAATCTTTAACTGATTTGTTTTTTTTTTTAACCCATTTATGCCCAAGTTTTTTTTAATAATTTTTTTCAATTTTAATCTGCTTAAAACTCTTACTTGGAATGGTTTACATGCATTTTAGGCTTAAAATAGCCCGCCGTTGCCATATTTATGAAGTTATTTAACGTCCTGTTTAAGGGATGTTTTGCAGATATGTGAGCAAAATACGACCTTACTTGACTTTACTTTTGAAAAAAATGTAACCTACTCCATGTGATTCTTTATGTTTTTTTTTTTTTTTTTTTTTTTTTTTTTTTTTTTTTTTTTAATTTTAAATAAACACGTACGTCATACAGGGCAAACCAAACCGAGAAGATCTTGCAATCATTCGGGCCCTGAATGATGGCGCTTACTTTACTTTTGCAAAGTAACATTACACAAGGCATCTGTGATCAATTTTTAGCAAATCATTTTAAAATAGTTTAATTTTATGAAAAATAAGTTCGCAAAAAAAAAAACTTTCTGTGGCTATCCATGCTGGATCGTTGCTTGACTGATTTGTCTGAAAACAGCTGCCAAAAAATAAACTCTGATGTCCAAATAGTGGCTCTAACTGGTTTTCTCAAGATGAAGGACTATTTAACTTGTGAAAAACATTTTTAGTGAAAGAATATACCCATTACACCCATTACAGGCTTAATGGGTTAACTAGAATGTAATTTAAAAACATAAACTTCAAATATACATGTACAAAATCTAAATCTACTGAATGCAAAAGGATAGTAAATATTTTAAATACGTAGCTTTGCTTTTATAGTAAATGTTTGAAACATTTTTGGATGGAACCGTAATACTAAATTTATGACATAGTAGTAAAGTTTCAAATGAATAATTCAAATGTTATACGAAATAATTTGCAACGAAGCACATAAGAAAAATGCATGTAACTGTCCTTTACGACCATTCCTGAATTCTCTTTCATAAAAATTCAAAAAAAAAAAAAAGAAAGAAAGAAAAAGAAAGAAACCAAAACAGTCCGTTTAATTCAAAACCATAGAAAACGAATAAAATGAACTTTGATCCAACTGTATAAACATTTAAACGCTCAGAAGTATTTCTTGCGAGATGTTTCTTTATTTTTTCATCAAAACAAAACCCAACGAAGTTTATTTTGAAGAGATTGAACTGAAATGGAAACACAGAAAGAAAGAGAAAAAGAAGGAAAAAATGTTTTTAAAACGGATTTTGTTCGTAAACTTTATTTAAAAGAACATTGGATAAAGCGTGTTAGACGCTTTTACCAGAACATTTAAAACTTAAAAAGCGTTAACCTTCACTTGATATAATTTAAAAGTTCAAGATACCTTTGACAGAAAAAAACTTTTTTTTTTTTTGCAAATAAAGAGAGGAGAGACGTGAATAACAACGCATTTGATTTTGTTTTTCAATTATGTTTCTAGTTCATTTAAAACACTAAATAACTGAAAATAATATTTACTAGTAGTAACAGGCCTTATAGTTAATTCTTTCTGTAAAATGGGAGGACTATTATGTTTTCTTATTTAACTATCTGAACTTTTTTCGTAATGGCGTGGGCCGAAATGTGATTAAATAATTTGAAGTATGTAATAAAGATGAGTAGGGTCTGAGTTTTGCTAGCCTAACAAGTTTTAAAATTACCTTCAAAATATAATAAGCTGTCTTAAAATAGAGCAAAAATATTGAACTTTAACACACTTCAATCTTTACACTGCTCACTTTGTACCATTTCTTTAATTGTATAATTTTTTATTATCAATTACATTTTATTTCCTATGACTTTTCAAACTTTATCTTTGTATAGAATAGTTCCCTTTTCAAACTCTAACTTTGTTTAGAATTGTTTACAATGGTGCACTTTAACCGGTTATCTTTTCATCAATGGTTTCACAAATTTTCCTATGGCATGTATTGTTTTGATAAATCACAATTGAAAATTTAAATCTTCGAGTTAGCTTCGATACCTGTTTTCTTCGAGCGGAGCTCGGTCACCCGCTGGTTACCTTTTATTCAAAGAATCCGACGTCGTTTAGTCAAGGCTCCGGTTAAAAGAATTTTTGATAATTCAGGTTTAACCCTTTAAGCGGTCAATTATTTTACCAGAAATGCTTCCAAAAAAGGCATATTTTTTTATTGCATATAGTTAAGTACCATACTTAACAGAATGAGAATATAAAGAATTTGAATTTTATTTTTTTTTTTTTCGTTTTCAATGCTTTTACAATATTTTTTATTTTACAATTTTGGTCACAAAATCCCGAAATATTTGCTTTTTTCAAGTACATTCTGCATGCAGTAATAAATGGTTTACAAATTATGCAAAAATTTCTCTCACACTTACTGTGAATTTTGAGGTTTACAATTTTCCGAACAGTTCGGGGAAACCAGAAAAAGAAATCTGAAAATATCGATGCCCGTACGCCGTACGGGCAAAACAGATGAGGCCAATTTCGGGTAGCACGTACTCCGTACGGGCAAACCGCTTAAAGGGTTAACTGTAATATTACCTCTTATTCAAAGCATCCAACGTCGTTTAAACAAGGTTCTTGTCAGAACAGATTCGGATAATCGAGGTTTTGGGGTAACGTTACCTCTTATTCAAAGAAACTGACTTCGGTTAATCAAGGTTCTGGTTAAAACAGTTTGATAATCGAGGTTATAATGTAATGTGACCTCTTATTCATAGAAGTCCACAATTAACCAGTGCAGACAAAAATTCAACTTCTGCGCTTCTGATAGTTATATATACCAGTTCCGTGACTGCAAGAGTGTATTCAGTTTGGTCATTACAGGCGAGTTTGGCTAATTTCCTTTGACGTGCGTTGAGTTTGATTACTGCGTTTGCACGGTTGATTATCGCTGCCGTGCTCCAGTACTTGTTCGATTATGACATTGTTTGGATTTAATTCGGGAATGGAGTGCATATCAAACTTGTATAAGAAGTAATAGCATAAGCAGGTAGTCAGATCCGTCATTTAGGGGGGCAGGGGGATCAATTGCACCCCCCCCCCCCCCACCCGCTTTGAGAAATCAATGCATTTACATCAAAGTTGGCGTGGTTTTTTCTTGATTTTTGATGAAATTGCATTGTTTTTGCACCCTTTAACCCGCCTCTCGTAAAAACTTGAAATGACGGGCTTGAAGGTAGTTCAACTTCTAGCGAAATAGTCTTTGATAGTAATAGTCTTTAAGTCCTTGAATAATCCACTAAAACGGGTTCTTTGTTTTTCTAGTTATTATCATTAGTATAATTCGAGACACAGCTTGAATTTTTCTACGGCAGATGTTTTCTACTGACTGTTTTGTATTCGATTTCAATCTGACTACATTAATAAATAGCTCACAAAGAATTTAAAAAATTACCTGAAATTGCTTTCAATTACATTTTTATTATAAGCATAAAATTTTATCAAAACAAAAAATGTAACACACTACATAAATTACCAATACAATAAACATACATGAATCGCATTAAGAAAAAAGGTTGTAGTAAAGAAATATGCCCCACTAATTCTTTAGGAATTCCTTTGTTCTAAGAAAACGTCTCTTCATTTTAAAATTCCATTAGGCTCAGCTCAGTTCGATTAGAACTCAAAATAAACGGAAAAATAAAGTGAATGCAAAATTTTATCTGATTTCCCTTTTAAATAAAATATTTCTGAGTAAATAGTTCAAAGGATCTTTTATTTTCCCTCTTCATTTCGATTCATTCATTTTAGATTAACCTTACTAGGAGTTTTGTTTTCATGGAGGAATGAAATATCGTTTTGAAAAATGCTTATTCTGCATCATCTTCAATCTATTTGGAAATATAAATCCAAGCTGCAATAAAGTAGATATAGTTTTTTCTGTGTCTTTAACGCATCATATTGGTACCAGAGAGAAAGAAGTTTTCATTAATATGTGTAGTTATTTTAAAAAAAAAAAAAAAAAAAAAAGAAGATAATTTACGGTCTTGTGTCGCAAGTTGAGATAAAAAGTTTCGCAGCAACTATGTAGATGAACATGTGCGGGGAACAAATACGAAATTTTCTCAATGATCCGTTGAAGCTTCTTCATATTCTGTATTCATTTTAATATCATTTTTTTATTTTACAAAGTAATTGCGCCAAATAAAGTCACCTCAATGTCCACAGCTTATTGTTGTTGCTGTTGACTTGTGCCAGCTTGGGTGGCAATTTGGTCTGCGCTGCTTCACTTCTCCAACTGTACCGTCATTTGGTGTGAAGTCTGACTTTCACAATACACACATGCCATACATTGTAAAAAATTGATGTTGTTTTTACGGTATAATACTCAGGGCCCGATTAAGGTATCACTTGGCCGTGGTGGCCCGATCGGTAAGGCATCGGACTCGTGTCCGAAAGGACCCGGGTTCGATCCCAGCCGATCAAAGATCCACCGTCTTGATTAATGGTGACTGGGAGGCGTTAAAAATGTCGTGGTCACAAAGTCCTCCAAGTGAAACGATACCTCTGGGGGTGCTAGGGCCTGTGGTTTGCTCGACCCTAGGTTCTGGTTCAAAATTAAGAACAGAGCGCTCTTCAGGGCCCTATCCCGGTTAAACCACTAAGCTGGTAGGTACGGGGGACCCTGGAGGGTGAAATGAAATGAAATAAGGTATCACTTGGCCCTAGGCCAAATACTTTTTTTGGGGCCCCCTGCACTGAGGCTTCACAATTATAGGCATAGGATAAAACAAATTTAGGCATTGACTACAGCAATTTTAGCCATTTGGGGGCCCCTAAGTTGTGGGGGCCCTAGGTCGTGGCCTGGTTGGCCTATTCGGTAATCAGGCCCTGATAATACTACTAATTTTATATTCAGTTCATGGATCGAAATAACTGAGTTGGCGGTGTATTGCATGTTCCTGCCTTAGCCCTTGCTTAGGGGCGGTGACTCACTGCTTTATACCCGAGCTCTGCCTAAAAATTTACGAGTTGTACCGTTTCCATGTGCGGTCGCTCGCTGGTATTCTAATTTCATATTAACTACCAGTTTTTTTTTTTTTTTTTCGACTCTCTTTGCTCTATAACAGGATTTTTGGATCCAACTCGTTCACTTTCGTATTTTATGCTGATGAGGGCATAATAAGCCCGAAACTGCAGTCCATGGATCGAAATGAACGAGTTGGCGGGGTATTGCGTGTAAAAAATGCTTCTTTTGCAGTAATAAACTGTAAAATTGCTCATTTTACAGTTTATTACTGTGCATTTCACAGTTTTAAACTGGAACCTCTGCTGCCAGTATTACACTGTTGTTTTTACAGTACCATACAGTAATTTTGAGGTAATAAACTATAAAATTGTGGAAATAAACTAAAATTGTTGCTTCACAGTAATAAATTGTAAAATTGCTAATTTTAGTTTACCACTGAATTTTACAGTTTTAAACTGGAACCTCTGCTGCCAGTATTACACTGTTGTTTTTACAGTACTATACAGTAATTTTGAGGTAATAAACAATAAAATTGTGGAAATAAACTAAAATTGTTGCTTTACAGTAATAAATTGTAAAATTGCTAATTTTAGTTTACCACTGAATTTTACAGTTTTAAACTGGAACCTCTGCTGCCAGTATTACACTGTTGTTTTTACAGTACTATACAGTAATTTTGAGGTAATAAACAATAAAATTGTGGAAATAAACTAAAATTGTTGCTTTACAGTAATAAATTGTAAAATTGCTAATTTTAGTTTACCACTGAATTTTACAGTTTTAAACTGGAACCTCTGCTGCCAGTATTACACTGTTGTTTTTACAGTACTATACAGTAATTTTGAGGTAATAAACAATAAAATTGTGGAAATAAACTAAAATTGTTGCTTTACAGTAATAAATTGTAAAATTGCTAATTTTAGTTTACCACTGAATTTTACAGTTTTAAACTGGAACCTCTGCTGCCAGTATTACACTGTTGTTTTTACAGTACTATACAGTAATTTTGAGGTAATAAACAATAAAATTGTGGAAATAAACTAAAATTGTTGCTTTACAGTAATAAATTGTAAAATTGCTAATTTTAGTTTACCACTGAATTTTACAGTTTTAAACTGGAACCTCTGCTGCCAGTATTACACTGTTGTTTTTACAGTACCATACAGTAATTTTGAGGTAATAAACTATAAAATTGTGGAAATAAACTAAAATTGTTGCTTCACAGTAATAAATTGTAAAATTGCTAATTTTAGTTTACCACTGAATTTTACAGTTTTAAACTGCAACCTCTGCTGCCAATATTAAACTGTAACAACACCTTTTTTTTCTTGTAGTGTAAAAACTCGTTTATAGGGTAGAAAACTATTCAAAGCACAACGACGCATTCATAAAAAGAAAGGACAAGGATTGGAGAAAGGACATCATCCATGCCCGGGCCGTGATCAGAAATCGGAGCCTCCCCATTCGGTCGGACTTCTTTGATCAATACATATTGCAGCACATAACCATTGTAAAGTGTGTTCTGTAGCGGTTTTAATATGATCTTTATCAAATATGACATCGTTCACAATCTTAAGAAAAAGGGCTAAGTTTTCAAAGTAATTCCCAGCTTCCCAGTTTATGTTCATTGCTGATTTTATTTCTTCTTATAAAATGTCTTTTTAAAAATTATATCGTAGGTAGAAAAAATTTTTAGTAGAAAACGTATGTACCCTCTGGGGTCTATCGTAACTTTAAAGGGAGGATTTTTCTTTCCTTGATAAAACAATTATTTTTTACATATTATTTTTTTAGTATTTTTCCTGTCCATTAAATACTGTTTTTAAGCAGTACACAAAATACCTTTGGAAAATTAATGCCAGGCATTAATGGGTTAAGAAAAAAGGGAGCCTAATTCCATGTGAAAATAAAGTTTAAATTATGTTTTCCAGAAGTAAAAAAAAAAAAAAAAAAGAAGAATAGGCGTTATTGGAACCATATATCTCTACTCTCTACTAATAATAAAGCTGAAGGTTGTTTGTCTTTCTTTCTGTCCGTCTTTCTGTCCTTCTGTCTGTTACGCGCGTAGCGCCAAAACCGTTCGGTCGATTTTCATGCCACTTGGCACAAAATTAGTTTGTAGCATGTAGTTTTGCACCTCGAAGCGATTTTTCGAAAATTCCATTTCGTTCTTTTTCTATTCGAATTCGTAGCGGAAATTCGATAAAATAGGGAAGAAATATTTCATACACATTTTCAAGTCTTATGTCATTCGAAAGCTTGAAATTTTCTGCACAAAATGAAGTTTTTTTGAAGTTTCTACGATCATCAGGAGAGCTGTAACAATTGTTTTTAGGATCCCGAAATTCAAGGCTTACCTTCAGTAAAGCAAGCCAAACGATTCTAAAATGGTTTTACTCGAGAATAAAATTTGTTTGAAAAGAGACATTAAATGAATTATTTTATCAACGGAAATCAACTTTTCATGTTGTTACCATGGTTACGTGTTCATACTTATTTTTGTTTCGTTCTTTTTCCAGCGTTGTCAGACGTAGTATATTTGATACTACGGTAGTATTTTTCCGGCAACCCTGTTTCCAATATAATAATGACTTAATTAAAAGATTTGGCGGATTTTTTTTTTTCATTTTCATAGATTTCGCATTTCAGCAATATTAATTTTGGCAACGTTTGGAAACAGTCGCCCATTTAGCGAGAAAGGGGTACCCAAAGCACAAAGATTAACTAAATATCGTATAAATTGCGACATTGCAACGTTCTTTTTAAAGTGTTTCATTTCGGAAAATGTATTGTTTTGTTTTTAAAGCTAGGAAAGGAAACTTTCTTCTTCTTTAAAATTTTGGTAAGATTTCTGTTGGTTTCTGTGAGCAACAAAATTGTTCTTTTCTCTTTTGGCTTATTTTTGTGCACCCTCCCCTTGGGGTTTCATTTGAATGTCACAAGGGGATGCTTTACCCCTTTTATGGAGTAAATCAGTGTTAATTTCAATGCAGATAAATTGGCGCAACCATTTGGCGATATTTCGCCAAGCCTTTGGTCGCCAAGTATTTGTCGCCAATTTGGCGACAAATTTGGTGATTTAAAAAAAAATAAAAAAATTTGGGGTTCAATTTGGCGCTATTGGCGATATTTTGCGAAAAATCCACTGAATGATGTTAAAATCGGCGATATTTAGGAGATTAATCATTGTAAAACATTTTTTTGCATTGTTTCGTGGCAAACTAGGGATATAAATGTTTGAATTGTTATCTTGCTCCCTTCAAGCACTATTTTAGCACTTAAGGCATCTACTAAGAAATGTACACGTAAAAGGAAGTAGTGTAGGGTCCGTACCAAATTTTTATATCATACTTTGAAGGAATTGTAGTTGAATTATAACTAAAATAGAGTATTTTTTCTGCTATATCAATTATTTTACAAATGAACTTTTAATTTTATACCACGGGCAAAGCCGTGCGGGTACCGCTAGTTCCAAATAAAGCCAACACTGAAAAAAAAAAAAAAAAACGGCAAATAAATCAATAAAGCAAAATTCTTTATCGTCATTGGAAAGCCACATTTTTTAAAGTTAAAAGCATTATCGAAATATCAGTATTTCCTTCAAACTAAAGCAGAAAAATCAATCATCACATTTGGGGCACTGATCTTATACATTATTTGTTATTTCCCTATTCTATTATGGTTACCATGATAGGTCTTTTTCATTCTTTCATCAAACTCCATAGTTTACCCAATACCCATCATTTTAAAGATTATGATATCAGCTACTTTTCAGACCTTTCTTTAAGGCTTCCTCCCTATACAGCCATCTGAAAACAATGCTCAAAAAATGACAAGAATACACAATAATTTCAAAACATTATGAACAATGATTGAGGGGGAAATATGTACTGGGTAGACCTACAGTAAGGAAACAGTTTGAAATTTTTTTGAAAAAACTGTAAAAATATTTTTCTTAAATAATGGCAATAGTAACTTCCTTCTATACATTTCCAGAAAGAAAACGGCTGTAAAATCCTGTGCTTGTCCACTAGTTAGGGTGTTCATTCCCTAGGCTTGGGCATTTTTTTATTTTTTTTTTTTCATTTAAACCGCTCAAAAAACCTTATGCAAATCTATAAAATTACCCTATTTCTTAAAAAAATACTACGTGTAAGATATAAATGAATTATACTGTGATTTTCCAAATGCTGCACAGTTTTTAACTATGTTACGAATTTTTCAAAGCGAAATGGTGCTCAAGTATCAATTCACTGTTCAATCTACACTGAATTAATTATTCACAAGCTACAGTAAATTCGATTGTACCATTACTCAATTTATCCACTACACATTGTTGAATTTTCAATTGATTTTAAAGAAATAAATACATCACAGCTCTAAAAGCTCCTTTTTCTCCCGTTTCGAACTTGATCCTTCCTGGGCAGAACCAAATGCGTGCGATTTTGATTTCCCTTGGTACCTAGAAAGAAGATTGGATTTTTTAGACCCGCATGTAGAACGGATTTTAGGAGGAAAATTGCATCTCTGAGTGGTGTCCTTCTTTTTTTTTATTCGAATTTGCTGAATCTTAGAACATCGGGAGCCAGGTAGATTTGGTAATAGAATTCGCCGGTTTGATGCACTTCAGTCGGTTCACACACAGGCATGGGAAATTCGACGTAAATATCGCACTTAAAATAGATAATACATTTTTGAGTAATTTCTGAATTGGAATAATTGACGGCTAATTTATGTAAAAAGGGAATTTTTTTTGTTAAATATAAAGTAGTAGTTGTGGTAATTTAAACTAGCTGACTACCTAGCAAAACTTTCGCAACAACAGGTATACTTTCATTGTAAAGTTTTCCAAAGGCTTACTCTTACTACCGAGTAGATGAGTTTATTTTACCATTTGTACTACCCAAGTAGCATCAACTCATCGGATTTTGCTCGGCCGATCATCGAACTCCTCGTAAACTGATCCCGTAATGCACGATGACATCGTTCCGATCAGTATCCGGTTTTCGATGAGCTACTTTTCACTGGAAAGCGATATCCTTCCGATCAACTTTCCCGATGAAAATAAGCCGAGCTATATTCCATCGAAAAACGATATCCTTCCGATCAAGTTTCCCGATGAAATTCATCGGCACGGGACTGTTCTGCTCGTAAATTGCTCCAAATCTCATCGTATTTCGAGCAAAACTCATCGGATTTTGCTGCTCGGATTCTGTTTGGCCGATGAGAAATATTGGATCATCGGCCGATGAGAATTTCATCGGGTTTCGATGAATAGCCGATCATGGGCCCATGAGATGATGCTGCTATAGGGTAGTTATCTTTACATTTTTAATTTTGGCACTTAGACGCCTTTGCTTTTAGAGACTTCAATTGTGCTATTCTTACACAAGACAAACTACTATCACTCCATCACATTCGGTCTACATCAGCTGCATCAAAAAAGTTTCTGTCACGTTATTAGCAAGCAGTAACTTTAGTTTTTGTCATTTTCAAAATAGATTTGATACAGTTTTTTGAGGGAAAATAAATTTTGTAACAAATTCGTTTTAATCAAAACATTTAGCATTAGGGTGCGGCCTGCAATCTTTTTCTTATGACTGCTACAGAAAACATATTAGTAAGTCGGCGTTTTGAAACAGATTAAGTTTGAACAGAAGGGTCTTGAATATTGAATAATGTCTCAGCTTGTCTGGTTCGAATGACTTCCTATATTTATTTATACTGAGCTGCATTTATAATCATTGTTCTCTTAATTGTTTCTCTTAATGATTCTCAATACTTATTTATATTGCACTGTATTTATGATTATTGTATTACCGTTGCAGTAGAATAGGACTAATATGGCTGGAATGATTTACAATGTTTATTGTTATTAGGCTGTATTTATAAGCATCATTTTCTTCATTTCTTAAAACAGGACTAGCTACCAAAAACTTCTTCACACTTCTGTTAAACAGTTTATTGACTTATTCAGATAGGGAACGTAATACAATATTGAAAGGCAATATTAGTAAAACATTGCTCCACAACAAAACATAATTTCACGGATTTACGTATTTAGAGAAAGTTAATCAACATTGTAAGACAACATTAATAGCATATTGTTCAGCAATAAAACGCAATTATATTGATACAATGTTTCCTTTTTGCTAGTAGCCTTATGCCTCAAAATATTCCAATGACGACACCTAAATAATTCAGTTACTCCACTAAATTACTATTGAATATATTTTTCGAAAACAGATAAAGAATAATTAAGACACTAAGTGGGAGTCTCCTTTCCCATTAAGAGAAATGGGAAACGACGAAACAGACGATTATCGCTTCCGAACAATTTTCCATCTCTCGTTCTGTCGTCACAATTGCTCGGCAATGGATGTGAGTCATTCGGATCAGTGTACAGCGTCCCTTAATTGACGGGGTGCGGCCTGCAATCTTTTTCTAATGACTGCTACAGAAAACATATTAGTAAGTGGGCGTTTTGAAACTGATGAAGTTTGAACAGAAGGGTCTTGAATAATGAATAAGGTATCAGCTTGCATGGTTTAAGGGTTTGTAATATTTATTTATACTGGGCTGCATTTATAATTATTTTTCTCTTAATTGTTTAAGAATATGATTTTTATTTTTAAAGTATTTTCAATGTTTTGTGCTGTATTTATAATCATTGTATTCTTGACTGTTGCAAAAGAAGATATGGTTTGAATGATTTTCAATGTTCATGGATATTGGGATTTATTTATAAGCATTGTTTTCTTCATTTCTTAAAACAGGACTAACTACCAAAAAATATGAAAAAGAGCTCATAAAAATAGTTATATTGTGAGAATGTTAAATTGTGGTTAATATTTTTTGCTCAGAACTAAACGAGCCTGATTTTCGGTCCGCCAATAGAGATTCTAAGTAATTATTGACCTTTGGCTACTTAGAATTACATCTTTTTTATCAATTGAAATAATCATAAGGCAAAGAAAGCCTTTTGTCTCTAACTTAAAAGTTACGTTTTTTTATTTTTTGATATAAATATTTAAATTCCTCGTTCGTTTTTCTTATTGTAATATTCTTCAACATTTTATATTGTTTTTCTGCTTGTTACAATATTTTATTTATTTCTGTACATGTTATGATTAGCTTGATCGCAGTTTCTGACTGGTTCAAATTATTTAACTTCTTTCTCATCGGTTGAGCTGTGACTTCTGTATAAACAACGTAACATTTTAAACTCCTTATTTTATTCAAATATCTCACATTTTTAGCAGTGAAAAATTAACTCCGCTGTTTTAAAAAGTGCATGCAGATTTTATTTCTACTCGTGCATTTAGCATTACTTTTTATTTCTTTTGCGCACATAAAATTAAGGTTTTTATCTTGAATATAATAATTGAAATAGTAGTTTAATGAATACCACCTACCTTTCCTCGAATTGAAGATGACCATTATATGTGTCACAATTTATTCACACCAAAATCTTCTCTTGAAATATAAAGAAAGACTAATACACACATCAAATGAAAATCAACTCTTGAAATAGAACAAAAATTGGGAATACAATATTATTCAATATTTTACCGCTGTATAACAGGATAATTATTTAATGTTGTAATTCAATATAAATAAAAGATTAGTTAATATATTAGACAAAATTTCATTAAATCTCTCCTTAATGCTTCAAATGCTTTTATTAATGCAACAGAAAATGATATAGGTTTCAGAGTTGTCTCGTATGTAATCCACATACATAAAAAAAAAGCTATATTTTTTAAATAGAATTAAATTTTTGACTGATTTTTTAGTAGTTAATCAAGAACTTTGAGCTTTGCACAATAATCTTTTGCTTGAAACCACGTTCCAGAAATTGCATTAAAGAAAGTATTTAAAAAACATTCCTCCCTAAAACAACTTGCTTTGACTAAAGTAAACTCTTTTTAGTCTCTTACAACATTTATTCACTCGAAAGATGTAGAAAATTTCTGTTCTTAAAGAACCAGACGCAGAATTTAATTTGAAAACGAAGCGAAATGAAAAGGAAAAATAAAGAAAGATCGGAGCAAGAAGTGCAGAGAAAGTGCAATTTTGAGGCTGATAGTTGAAGTTAAAAATTTTTTTTGTATTTTTCTTGTCTAGTTTTCTTCATTTATTTATTTTTTTTTCTTGGTATCTCTCTCATGCTTTTGTTCCTTTTGCATGAGAAGGATAGATTTCAAGCAACATATTTTTTTTCGACTTATGAAGAAAAGTCAATGTGTCTACAAATGGAACTTGCTTTCTCTTTGACCGTTTTAGAACGCAACTATTTGTGTTTGAAAATCTTGCATTCGCGCGATTCTCTTTAAACTCGCCATTTTCCGTACATAATCTCTCCGGGCATGCTTTTTTGAAATGTACGTATAGTTATAATAGTACTGCTCAGGAAATGAATCTATTACTTTGGCTCGAAAGAGGGCCAATTAAAGTTTGTGTTTTTCTGATAAATCATGACGGGGGTATGTGCCTTGCCTAGTATGATTAGGCAGGGGACTGTGCCAGAGGACTGTTTTTGCACTTTGTTGAGTAGTATCTTCAAAATAATTGGAATATAATTAGTTACGAAACTACCTATAAATTTAGGCACAAATCGTGGACATAATAACTAATATGTTTCATAATTATACTAATTAACATTAATAAAAACACTTTCCAGAGGAGTGTTTTCGCAACGACCCAGATGCATACTTTCATCACAAATGTGGCGCTAAAACTGAAAAAAGTGCCGTTTCAACACCGTTCTCAGCTATTTCAGTTGTAGCCTCGGGATCATCCCTCGAAAATTTATGCTCATCCGGCTTTACTGCCCCGATTAGCAACGCCACTGCTCATGGGGACCTATGAAATTATGGGGCCCATTTTACTATTAATACTTCCAATTTTTAAGATAAATTATTTAAATCAATATCAATTCATTTCAATGAAAGCCATTAATGAATCACGGTTATTAAAAAATGTTTTGCTTCAAAATTTTAACATAATTATGTTCTGAATTGAAATCGTTCTTGTATGTTGATTTGAAGTGTTTGAAATTTCTCTTCTTTCATCGTAATATCCAACAAAAACCCTATGATTTTGTGATGTGAAATAAAAATCGGGATGTGGTCTGAAGACACTCTAATTTGCAAGATTCCTTCAAAATAGTGTAAACATTCATTTTTAAAGTTTTTTATAATTACTTTTCGTTTATTTGGACAATTATTCAAAAATTTAGAAATTTTTCTCCAGTTTCATGAAAAAAGCAATAATCTTTATCTTTATACATAGAAAACACAAACTTCAAAACATGTGAGTTCGGGGAAAACTCAGAAACTACCCGACCGATTTCGTTCCAATTTTTACAGCAGGTGCAGGTGAGCGTGGGGAAGATTGTTAGATCAAGTCGGAAAAATTCGATTAATAGTTCTTTTTTTTATTCGAAATCCAAATTTTTGACCTAAAAATGACTCTATCTAGAGAAATAATTATGATATCGTCTTGATCTTGGCCTCATTGGAAAGATAACGAAAAATTCTATAAGGGCCCTGCTCCACATTGACGTAAAGCAGAAAATTAAAGTAGAAACGTAAAATGGAGCAAATAGTGTTCCTATGGAAAGTACCCGGATTTTCGGTTTCTGCCTTAGTTTTCGGTCGCGTTTAAAGCTGATGTGGAGCAGGGCCCTAACGGAACATTTTCTACCTACGGTTCAGGATGTTAAAAAATCTCGTGGAAAAGACTTATACCCGCTTGAAGTTTGTGAAAATCAAGTTTTAATTGCCGTTGCCATTTTGGTCAAACGTTTGAAGATTGACTTTGACATTTCAATACGAAGTGAACTTAGCCAAGGCTCAACTTGATCGTCGCAGTTTTCGGGATTACGCTCAAATGTTTTGAAGGGAAAAACATTACTTTTTCTCCGTTTTTTTTGTTTTAATTTACTGCACGAACGCAGGCAGTGCCGGTACTGCTAGTACTATTTAAATATTGGTGTGCCAGTTCAAAATACGGGAATTATGTATCAAACAGTACCTTGCTTGACGAACAGTTGAAATTTAAATATTCATAAAAAATGTACTTTTATTATTTCACTGATCAAATACTGAAACGTAAACCTTATTGAAAAAGAACTCTTTTATTGATGGTTATTTTCTCATAAGTGACAATTGAACATGACGAAAATCTAAGAGAAGAGACAAAGACTAACCTTTGTCTTTTCGGATTCGAAGTTAAAATACAAAAACAGAAA